>JAODAL010018837.1:0-73615 GCA_025379985.1 Phyllomedusa bahiana
CCCTTTGACAGGCTGCGGAAATGAAGCTTTTAAACACCCGGGGCCGGGACCCCAAACTCCGGCCGGGGTGTAGGGAAAGCCCCGGCGGTAATTTCCCCGCTGGTCCCATTTTGCGATCCCCCCCGGGGGGCTCGCCCCGCAAGCCCCCCGCGATCGCCAGGGCGTATGGAAAAACCGTCCTTTTTCGGGAAGTCACTTCCCGCAGGGCGAAACCCCATACGCCCTATTTCGGGAAAAGGGGTTAAAGAAACGGGTTTTTTTACAATAAAAATTACCACTTTCTTTTTTTGGCTGCCCCAATTTCTTTTTGCGAAATTTTACATCCGGGGAAAAATTAAGCGTTGTTTTGCGGTGTGCAAAACCCCAAAAAACCCCGTTTTTTTTTCAAAGCCAAAAAAAATAAAAATTTTTTCCGTACCCAAATTTCCCAAAAGAAAAAGGGTTAATTCCCAACTGAAATCTCTTATTTTGGGGGCGTAGAAAACACGAAATTTAAAACACGCACAAAGCTACTATTTTGTGTGGCTCAATTCTTTGGCGAAATTTTTTACATCCAGGTTTAAATTTTAAGGGGTTGTTTTGCTGGTGTGCTGATCCCAAAAAACCCGGGCCCTTTTTTCCAACGTCAAAATATAAAAAATTTTTTCCGGGTAGCCAAAATTCAAAAGCAAAGGGGTTTAAAATTACAAACTGAAACTCTTGTTTGGTGAGTTAAAAAAAAACCGAAATTTATAACACGCACAAAGTTTTAAACAAAGTTTGTGGGGCCCAAAATTTTTTTGGCCCCAATTTTAAACCATCCAGGGGTTTAATTAATCTTTGTTTTGCTGGGGTTTTGCCCCCCAAGAAACCGTTTTTTTTAAAAACGCCAAAATATAAAAATTTTTTTCCTGTAGCCAAATTCAACAAAAAAGGGAAAAATTTAAACAACTGAAACTCTTGTTGTTGGCGTAGAAAACACCAATTGTAACACGCTAAAAAGCAACTATTTGTCCCGGCTCAATTCTTTGGCGAAATTTTACATCCAGGGGGTTAATTAAGCTTTGTTTTTGCTTTTGTGTTTGACAAAAATAAACCCCCTTTTTCCCAACCCCAAAATTTATATACTTTTTTCCTGTACCAAATTTCCAATGTCCAAGGTTAAAAAAAAAGCCTGTTTTTTGCTTTTCCCTTTAAAAAAAAAACAAAAACAGTTTTTTTTAAACGACAAAATACAAGTAAACTTTCCCTGGCCATTTGGGGAGCGAAATTTTTAATACCCAAAGGGGTTTCCCCAAAAGCTTGTTACTGGGTTCTTTTTGGAGTCAAAATCAGGGTGTATATCAATACAAATATCATCATAAAACAGGCCCTGTACATTTTAGAACAAACAGTATGTCAGACAGAGAGGGGGCCCGGGGCCTGCCCCCTGCAGTGGCATGGGCACAAAAAATCCGGGAACAGGCCCAGGTCAAAAGCACAGCAAGGTAACGTCGCACCCCAGGGTTTCACTCGGTGAGGCCAAAACGCCGCGTAAAATTAGGGGGCCGTGTGTTTTTCACCCAACCCCAAAGGGTTTTTGTTTGGGTTTTTACTAGGTCACCCCTCTTCCCCCAAATTTTGACATCGGGAAAACCCCCAGCCAAGAGTCGGGGGGAAAACCTCGACAAAACCCCATTAGTTTCCCATGGCCCGGGAGGGGGTTCACGGCCCACACCGTCCACAGCCCGCCTCTGTCCCACCCCGGGGTTACCCTCACCAGAGATCTACTATTTTTCGGGGCTCACGCCACTAAAAAGCGAGGAGAACAATTTGAGGAGGGGCCCGTCAGCACAAACTTGGCACCCGAAAAAGGGGGCCAATATCGCCTGTTTCTTGCAGTGGGCGGCAAAGTAAAAGATGGGGAAAAGTGGAAAGGGAGTTCATTTTTTGGTGAGAGGTCAGCCGGGCATAAACCAAACCTGGGGATGAGGACAGCATTTGACAAAGAAACACAAAAAGATGAGGGAGAAAGCCGACCGAAATTTTGGGGAAAAGCCGGGAGGCAAGGCTTCATCACCCGTCAGGAGAAGAGGGCTCACCCTTTGCGCTTCAGGCACCCACCCGCAGCCAGCAAGTGGGCCCGGGTGGCCGGATTTCACGGGAAAGCACATGTAAAGGTCGGGAGCCAAGGGGCCCCCCGGGGGTAAAAAAACCCGCTTCGAAATAAAAAAGGTCCAAGAAAGTACAGCACAGGGGCTCAGCGGGCACGCGGCAGAAACACTCATGGGAGCGTTGGGGGGTAAAATCCGATACTCCCGGCGGTGGGGCCCAGTTTTTTTGCTAAAAAAACCGGGAATCCGAAAAATGGGTATATAAAATCGGGTGGGCAGAAAGGGGAACCGTGGCCGGGGAGCTAACTTTGGCACCACGGCCCTGCTCAACACATGAAAGCGCCACCATCCGGGGCCGGGAAAAACGGGGGCTCAGATGGGGTGGTCCACCCCTGCCCCCCGCAGAAAAAAGAGCAGCAAAAAGCGCCAAGTGGCACGAAATCCCCTTGCACCAGTCAAGGTTTCCACCACCTCTGCAGAAGGGAGCGTTTCCCCCCTTTGACATCATCCCCCGGGTCCAGATGCCCCCTGCCCCTTTCGCTACTCATGGCCCACACCCGTTCACGGGGCGATTGCAAAGAGAAAAACCTTTAAGGGCGCCAACCACCCCAAAGGTGAAAGCACTGACCGGCTCCGCCAAGTTTTTGGGAACCCCACCCTTTCCCTTTCCAAAGGGTGCACCCTGCACCTTTCCCAAGAGAACAAATGGTTTTGTCCGAGCCGAGATGGAGATTTTCCAACCGTAATTTTTTTTCCCAAAAAGGCAGTACCAGCACTTCATAAATAGGGTTAGAACAGAAGGTGGGTCAGTACTTGACTTTTTGGGTTTTTGTTCCAAAGGTCCCCCGGGCAGCGCGAGGGTCTGGAGCTGTAACTAGGGCCCAGGGCCAGTACATGCCCTTTTTAAACGGCCCACGGGGTGAATGTGCCCAGCCCAGGCACCCCAAAACAACTTGGACGGGAACCCCCGTTTTTCCCTCCACTTGCCCAATTTTGCTGCACCTGCGCCAATGCCCCCCCGGCCCCCTTTCCTCCCCCAAAACCCCCCACCACCATCTCACCCCACAATACTGCCCCAAATCATACCACATGTTTTGGGGCACAGCGGTGTAAACGCAGTTCTACACCGGGCTTGCTCGGCAAACCCGAAGCAAACAGGGGAGGAACTGCCCGCTCATGCACCCTTGAAATCGATGTGGGGTTTTTCCCGGCAAACGGGAAAAAGGGAACCTTTGGTGACGGACAATGGGAGGAAATGGTGTCGCCTGAAACCGAGGAGGGATGGTCCTTTGCCCCTCCCTGGCCAACGTTTCAATCTGGTTGTGAAAAGGTTCCTGAAGTCTTCCACCTATCTTCAAACATTCTGAAAAGGGGCCAGGAAATGTGAAATGCCTTTACCCAAACCCGAACAAAGCCAGGAAACCCTCCCCCCGATTTTGCAGGGGCAAAAGGGCCCCCCCCAACACACTCTGAAAAGCGATGTTTCCACCCGCGGGAAAATTTCCGGGCCTGCACATTTTGGCCCCGACTGAATGAACAGAAAAAGGGCCCCTTTTAACGATTTTTTGATGACCCCGGGCAGACAGAAGTACTCCCCTTAAAAACTTGATGTCAGCCATGGCAGCCATGGTTGACCCCCTTCCTTTGTTGAGGCCTTTTTCGGGGGGCGACTTTTTTTTGTCAGCCCGCCAGGACTAGGGGAAAGAAAAACATCATTCCACTCTTAAATTCCGGGAACAGATGCAAAAAAAATTCTGCCCCTTGGGGCGGGGGGACTGGGAGACGTGGCGACCAAAATTTTCGGGGCCCACTTTAGTCCCAGGGGGGGACTAAAAAAGGGGAGGAGCGGGAGGAGGACATTGGAGCAGAACCCTTGTTTTGTGAAATGAGGGGGTTTTTCAAACCCAGGGACAAGAGAGGGGGAGCAGGGGCAGCTGGAGGGGGGTGGAAGGAGATGACAAAAGACGAGGCAAAAGCCCCCCCAAGCACCGTGTCAGTAAACAGGGGAAAAAGGGAGGCGGGGACCCCTTCGGAGTCATTTGTGCAGAGGGCCCCAAAGCATGCTTATTTCCGCTAGTGACAGCCAAATAGTCAGAAATCCGGAAAAGGGGGAAGACTTCTGGCTCTCCACCCAATTGGACCCTCGCTCCGGGTCCAAAATGGGGGCCCCTTTTCCCCCGCTATTGAAGGGAAGACAAACTCAAAAACAAAAGGGAAAACCCCCGTAATCAGTTGGCTGCTGCCTATGGGGCGGCATCGTCCCCCTCTGCAGGTCTACCGGGGGGGTTTCCCCATGCCACGACTACTGCCGCGGCTGCTGGGGGAAGGTGGGGGGGAAGGAGCCCGTACCACCCATCAGTAAATAAAAACCCAAGTCTGGAGTCATGATGAGCAGCTTTTCCTTTACCCGCCTGTGGGAGGGCATCCCAGCAGCAGCAGCACAGAGCTGGGGGCAGTCCCCCGAAAACCCAAAAGGGTTTTGGGCCTACTTGGACAGCACCCGCCCCCTTTAGTTAGAAGATCCGCTGGGTAAATGGGGGGAACCAAAATGGATGTGTGGCCGCAACTTGCCGAGTTTGCAGTGGGGAAGCCGTCCCCGCCCGCCATAGTGTGGCTCAAGGCGGGTTTTTGTGCGGCGGGGGCCCCCCCGTTTTCCCCAAGGGAACCCCCCTTTTCCACGGGAAATTTGGAACGACGCCCCTTTTTCAAGATGAAACAAGGGGTTTGGGTCGGCCCGGATTTTCCCACAACCAAAAAACCCTTTTGGCGTCATTTCCCCCGGGTTCAAACTACCTTCCCCACCACATTCTAGCCGCCCCCCCGCCCCGACCACACAACTGCTGACAGTTTTTCCCCATCTGCCTACCACCATCTTTATTTAGGGGCTGGTTTGCCACCCACCTCAACACTCTGTCAATTTTGCCACTCTATGACCTCAAAAGCGCAGCTGCGTTGCTGTTGCCGTGACATCCCCCCCTGGTCATTGTGCCACGTCCTACCCCCAGCTTTCTGCTGTGGCTGCCCGCCATTCCCTCCACACTTTCATTGTGCCCCCTGCCAACCCCCAAAGCGCTGCTGCCCTGAAACCCCCCCCGCTCTCATCATTAAACCCCCTCTGTGGCTTTTCCCCCTGTTTTGGGCCCCTCCAGAAGGGCCCTTTTGCCACTGCCTGATCTCAAGCGCTGCTGTCGTGACCTCCACACCTTTTGAATTTTGCCACTCTGTGGCCTAATACGTTTTTTCCCCCTCCCGAATTTTCATTGTCCACTGCCTGAACCCCATGCTGCTTTCGTCGTGAAACCCCACACTGTATCAATTTTGCCACCCTGTGGCCTAATACTGTTTAAGGGCCCCCTCCAGAAAGCCTTGTGCCACTGCCTTATCTCCCTACTGCTGCCACCCGGGGAAAACCCCAACTGTGTGAGGCCCCTCTGTGGCCTAAAACTGTTTTGCCACCCCAGAATGTCATTGTGCCACTGCCTACTCATGCTTTCTGCTGCGTGACCTTTACCCCTGAAACATTGTGCCACCTGTGGCCTAAAACTGTTTTGGCCCCCCCCGAATGTCCCTTTTGGGCCCCCGCCTGACTCTACTGCCGCCGGGCCCTAAACCCCCACACTGTGGATTTTTGCCACTCTGTGGCCTAATACATTTTAAGGGGGCCGCCTCGAGAAATGCCCCTTTTTGGGCCCCTGCCTAAACTCAAAGCTGCTGCTGTCCCTACCTCCACACTGTATCATTGTTCCACTTTTTGGCCTAAAACTGTTTTTTCCCCCCTCCCAAAAGTCATTTGGGGCCACTGCCTGAAACCATGCTGCCCGGGTTTCCCTGACCTCAACCCCTGTGGATTGGCCATTTTGGGCTTTCCTTTCCCGTTTTTGGGCCCCCTCCAGAATGTCATTGTGCCATGCCTGACCTCAAAAACTGGCCTGCCGCCGGGGAACCCCCCCGCAAACAGTCATTTTGCCACTCTGTGGCTTTCCCCGTGTTTTTTTTCCACCTCCAAATGTCATTTTGCCACTGGGCCCGACCTCATGCCGCCCGTTCTTTCCGCCTCACCCTCCACACTCGGCACTAATGTTGCCACCTGAGCTCTTTTACTTGTTTTTTTTCCACTTACGCTGGCAGACTTTATCAGGCTACCCTTCCCGCTTGATTTTTGGTCCCGTTTGCCCCTTTAAATGCCCGGGAAATTTTTTTAGTGAAGCGATTTTAAGAGCGGGGCAGCATCTGCGTGTCCAAAAATAAAAAACAACATTGTATAAGAAACCCAAACCCAAACACCCTCGCATATTAAGCAGGCACAATGTTCTACAGCCACCCTGCCCGGCTTTTGTGCAGCCCGGGAAAAACTGCTTTTTTTTAAAAACCCAAATTTGTTCCCAAGTCCCTTCGGAAAAAAAACAAATTTTGTCCCCAAAATTCGGCGAAGTTACCGAATGGGAATTTTTTAGAAATTCGCCCCCTCCCCTAACCATGTTATTCTTTTGAAAAATTTTCAGACGGAATATGAACATGGCAAATTTAAGGGGCAGGGCATTTTCTCCGCTAAAATGTGGGGAAAAGCCATCCCCCGGTGGGGCCCTTTTGCACGGAAAAAAAAAACCGGACAAATACCGGCATATAAACCGACCGGTAATTTTTTCCTGTGCCGTGTAAACCCCCTATGACTACATCCAGCGCTAAAACCCTTTTAATAGCCCCTCTTATTTTTTTTTTTCCTAAGAACCCCATCTTCCAATGAGTATTTTTTTGATGGGTTTTCAATGCCCAATTTTTTGGTCATCTTTTTGGGATCAGATTTTACAAACCCGGGAAAAATTTTTCCCCTTTTTCTATATTGGGGGTTTTCAAAACTGATCCGAAACAGAAATTTTGGGGCTTGCTTTTTTCCTAAAATAAAGGGGGAGGGCAGGGTTTGGAAAGGGTAATGAAAATTTTTCCAAATTGGAAAAAAATTGCAGTTAGGAAATCCAAACTACTTTAAAAATCCCGAGTTTTGTAGACTACCAAAAAAATTGGATTTTTAAATTTAGGTTTTTTGGGGATGCTTTTAAACAGGGTTTTTTTTATGCATTCAAAAAAAAGGAAAACTTCTCAAAAACCAAATGGAAAGGCTTGTCGTTAACAAGACAACCCTAAAAGGACGGTTTCCCAAAAAAACAAATCCCTATATACTCCATATAACTTAGTTTTTCAGCACAAAAAATTTTGCTGAAAAATTCCCCCCACCCGGGATATACACGAGTCCCCTGTCGGCCCCTCCCCGGGGCTGTGATGGGCCCCCCGCCGGGGGAAAACACTTTAGTTAAACCACCCTCAGGGGCAAATATAACTGAAGGGCCCAAATCCCTCGACAGCTCCGGGGACAAAACCCAGGCCCTGCCCCTGTCAAAACCCTCCCTTTCCCCCCTGTATTCGACTCCTCCGGGCAGGGGCGTTTTCCCCCGGGGCGGGGGGAGTCCGGGGGGCCACCCCCCCGCCCGAAAAGGAGACACCACTGACCAGTGTGGCCAAATTTTAAAAACAGCCGGGGCAGCCCCCAGCTGCACAGTAAAAGAGGCAGGAAAAATAAATTACAAACCTGCCCCTCCCCCGTCGTGTTCCCGGGACTCATTTAGCGCCAAACAAACAACAATCGCAGGGGGGCACGGTTTTCCCCCGCATCCCCGCGACCCCTGGGGTGTCCGGGGCACAGCCTCTGCCACCAGGAGATTTCCCGGGAGCTGCATGACAGGGTAAGCGGCTTTTGGATTCCCCGCCGCTTAAAAACCGCGAGTAGCCTTTCCCGGGCCGGGTTTTCGGGACGGAGGTGAGTCTTTTAAATTTTTTTTTTTTTTTAAAGGGTAAAAGGGGGGGATCCCACTGGCTACAGGGGGGGGCAACAATGGCAAAAAGGGGGGGGGGCGTCTACGGGGTACAAAGGGGGGATCTACGGGCACCCAAAGGGGGGAACTACGGGGTTAAAAAGGGGGAAACTACTGGCCCACGGGCAACCCCCTGGCTAAAAGGGGCATCAAACCCGGCTACAAAAGGGGCCCTCACCGGCCCACAGAGGCATTACCTGGCTAAAAGGGGCATCCCCCTGGCTACCGCGGCATCTACCCCCGGCTATAAAGGGGTACATCCCTTTTATAAGGGGATCTACCTGGCTAAGGGGGGATCTACCCTGGGTATAAGGGGCTTTAAAAACCGGGGATAGGGGCCCCACTGTCCCCGGCTACAAATGGAAATGCCCCTAGAATGGGTTTTTTATAGAGATAGGGAAAAAGGTTAAAAAGTGATGAAAAAGGAAAAACTAAAAATGTTTGTTTTGGGAAAATTTTACTTTAAGAGTCCCAAGCCCGTTAAGGGCGTCTGGGGTTTTGGGGCAGATGGGGGAAGAAGAAGAGAAAGGAAAAACCTTTTAGAAAAACGTCTCCTGTAATTGCCCCCCGGGAAAGTAACTTTTCTGTAAAACGATTTTAAAATCCGCAGAGGGCCGGGACAATTGGTATCCACGGGTTTTACAGTAATTTAGTTGAAATAAAAGGGGTTTTGTTTTCAGTAATGGTATGTTGTATTATTCAGTCACTATGTGGTGATATGTGGTCACGTTGTTGCAGTAGTCAGTCACCATATGGTGGTGATATGTGGTCACGGTGTGGTGGTATTATTCGGTCACTAAGTGCTGGTGATATGTGTTCTTAGTATGACATTGGTACTATTAGCCTGGGATTCTGGTTGGTGTAGCTGTGTTTTTTGGTAACTGTATGACTATTATTTAGTAGTTTTATATGCAGCAAATTGTGTTAAAGCTTTTTGTATATTTTAGATTTAGTTGATGGTGATGCAATGTGTCGCATTATGTTACGAGGTGGGGGGGGGGCAAAATTTCTTCACCTCGCCCTGAGTGCAGTTTAGCCTAGGAACGGCCCTGCCTCCGGAGCGCATACAGGTGAAAAGATATCACTGTGGAGCAGAGAGCGAGCGCTCCCTGCTCCACAGTGGACTCCGGACAGCCGCAAGCAGACTTGCGGCCGTCCGGAGTTTCCAGCACAGGCAGCGTGTGTCATCATGCTGCATGCGCAGCCTGATGACATCACCCTGACTGTGCCCCAAGACGGAGGAGAGCGCCTGGGAGACCAGACAGCGTGGTAGTGAGATAAGTGTTTGCATTTGCTTTTTTTAAACCCTGCCTATAGAGACATATACCTGCCTATAGAGACATATACCTGCCCATACCCTGCCTATAGAGACATATACCTGCCTATACCTGCCCATAGAGACATATACCTGCCTATACCTGCCCATAGAGACATATAAACATAAAGAAGTAAGTTGTGGGACAGCGTGACTTGGACGGCCGGACAAAATAGGGTTAAAATCAGCACTTTATTGTGAATCCATAATAAAAGGAATCCAAAAACGGCAAAACCGAGGCAGAGCAAGTTCCAGTTCAGGGCTCATTCGGGCTTCTGCACAGGCGCTTGGAACTTACATGTAATTGTGCTCTTTTCCGGTTTCGTAGCGATACGTCATTTCCGGTTTGGCACGGCAAGTTTGAGCTGAGAGCCGGGAACATGCCAACAGGTGAGTTTAATGATTTTAAGATGTTTTAAATATAAATAAGCATTTGTCACATATGTTATTTGCTACGACTAAGGGCGCATGATGCCCGAAACGCGTTAGACTATCATACCAACTACGAGGTGTTTCATCTTTGCTCTGCCTTTGGTTTTGCCGTTTTTGGATTCCTTTTATTATGGATTCACAATAAAGAGCTGATTTTAACCCTATTTTGTCCGGCCGTCCAAGTCACGCTGTCCCACAATTTATTTCTTCATGTTTACGTGTGCCATGCTGCTGGAGCAGGGGACGTGCGGGTTTTAAAATGGAAAAGGGGCCCATCCTCCCACAAAAGGTAGCGGGACTTTTTTCCCTTTTTATTTTACAGTTCCTAGAGACATTTTCCCTTGGGCTTATACCGCCTTTTAGAACATATCCTGCCTGTCCGCCCGGGCCTTTTACCAACCTATAGAGACATATACCTGCCTTACCCTACCGAAAAGGGGACATAAACCTCCCTTTAAACCCCTACCTGTAAGGCATATACGGGCCCTAAAACCCTTTCCTTTTAGGGGGACATAAAACCCTGTTTATAACCGGGCCTTTAGGGGGAACATATGCCCCCTAAAAAACCCCCCCAAATGGGGGCCATAACCTCCCTATAACCTGCCTTTGGGGAAACCTTTCCTCCTAGGGGGGGGAAATATCCCTGCCTATCCCGGGCCTTTGGGGTACTTTAAAACCCTCCCTAGGGGGGAAAACAAAAAAACTGCCTAAGAAAATTTTTTTTGGTATCCTTTTTTTTTTTTTAAATTTGACCAGTAGCTGCGCTTTTTCCCCCTAGTCTCATACTCGAGTAAAAAAAGTTTTTCCCGTTTTTTGGGGGCAAAAGGGGTTTGGCCTCGGTTTTGGGGCCTCTTTCCCCAACGGCTTTTTTTGGGCCGGTTTGGCGCCGTACTCCGCCCCGGTTTTTGGGCGCTTCGGGAAACGGCGCCAATCCGCCCCCTTGTCATTACGGAATCCATTGCTTTCATAGAAAACCAGGGGAAAATCCGTCCTCCTCCCCGTTTGGGGCAAATTTTCCCCCAGGGGGGGGAAAAAGGGTTTTCATGCACATTATTTACGGCGGGGGGACGCCCCGGGAAAAAAAAAGGGCCTCGTCAAAGGGGGGGCCGGGAGGGGCGCCCCCCCCCCGGCCCGGGCCCCGCCCCCTTTCCCCCCCCCCTTTTTCACGGGGGGATTTTTGGGGGTCAATAGGGGCCCAAAAAAATTCCGGGGGAAAAAAGGGCCGTGTAAACCCGGGCCCTTTAATATTTCGGGTCGGTTATTTTTCGAGAATATACGGTAAATGTTTTTGTATTGCACTAAATAATCTTTAAAATTTAAAAATTTGGATGGGGTTTTTTGGGTTTAAAATTTAAAAATTTTGCCCTGGGGGCAGCAAAGAAAATACTGTCTGTATCCAGGTTGTATAGGGTAGTGAACGGGCTGATTTAAGCATCCTTAGTTGCTTAGTGAAAGGGAAGGGGGTTAATTTTGTGCATCCATGTTTTTCAAAGGCAGAAAAAAGGGGTTTAAATTATTTTTATCCCTGGTTTTGGGGGATTACCCCGCCTTTCCCCTGCTTCCCGCATAGTCCCTGGAGCAAAAAGGCTGAAAATAGAATGGAAAGTTATTCCCTTCTCACACAGACTACAACACAAGTCCCCATTTAAAGAATTTCCCTTAAATTTTTTTCTCCCCACTTTAAAAAAATTTTCCTTTTAAAGCCCTTCCCTTTTTTTACAGATGCTCCTTCAATTTTCCCCCCCTGTTACCAAAAATGCTCCCCCTGCCCCATTTCAAATTTACAATTCCCCCATTTCCACACAAACTCTTCTCTTTGCCCTGTCTCTTAGGTTATGTTCACTTGGCTTAATTGGGGGCCCTTTTTCCCCTGCATTTTCACTTTAAAATTTTGCGCCGCAAATTTTTAGTAATTCATAGCTCTAGGGGAGTTGGTACGCGCCCCTTTCGCCATGTGAACATTTCCCCCTTTCCAAATATCTTCAAGTTAGCCCAAAAGTGCAAGCTTTAAATTCTTGTTCTTTTCCCGCAATACATTTCAGGGGCAAGAGCAAAATGGGAAGGGCAAAAGTAATAGTTTATAAAATCCCCTCTATAATAAAGTAGAGAGCTTCATTTTTATATGCCTTTATCATTTTGGGAAGAGCTCAGGGAGTCAGACTTTTCTATGACTGGAAGCCAGTAAATGGGAAAAAAAAATAGGGAGGGCCCAACCATGTAAAGTGTAAAAGTTAATATTTGGGGTTAAAAAAATATTTAAAAAAAGGGGATTCAAAAATATATATGGTATTATGCACACAATACCTTTTTGTACTTTACAAAAACTGCCTTTAAAAAAAAATGAAAATGTTAGTTTTAGGGCTTGTTCCAACAGAGTTTTCACCAAGTGTTACAAGGGGCTTTTTGATCCGTTTTTTTGGGGACCGGGGCAGAGGAAAAAACCCCGAAAACGGGGTCAAAAAAATTACCCCGTGGATTTTTCATGGGTCGCTATTTGGAAGCGCCGGCATTCAGATTTAGGATTTCCGCTGGTGTTCAAAAGCGCCACCGGGGCCGTCTTGAAAAGAATTGCATTTTGGGCTTTTTCCAGCTTTTTTTCACCCCTTTTTACAAGCCTTCTTAGTCCGCCCGGGGGAACCAACAGGCGACCCAGGACGGATCTAACCAATTACATAAGATTATCACTGCGGGCTATGAGGAAGACCCCCGGGGCGTTCACATGACATTCGTGCTCGTGTATCCATAGCGCATGGGGTCCCCTTTGAAGAATTGACTTTAAGCTTTTCTAACGGCCCCCGAGCGCCTAGGAAAAACACACAGCGGCAATCGCATATAACGCCGCTGCGTCTTCCTCATAAAGTCCCCCGTAATTGTTTGATCCGTCTCGGGGTCCATCCTTTCGGTCCCGAGACGGATCTAAGAAGCGCTTGTAACACGGAGTGAAAACTCCATGTGAACAAGTCCTTACAAAAGGTTATACCTTATCAAATTTGCACACAAAGTGTCTGATGTGTCCTTGTTTGTACCATTTGTAATAAAATGATCATGCTTTGGTTGCTAACGATTTTTGCACAATTCCTATTTTTTTGCTAAAAACACGTTTTTTTTTTTTATAGATTTTGCCACTTATTTTTTTCTTTTTTTAAATATTTTGCCGCTAATAAAGTTATCTCACTTCTGACGCTAAAAATAAGTTTTTTACGGACTTTGGCGCCAGAATCCGTTTTTTTTTTTGTTTTTTTGTTTTATACAGATTTTGGCGCTAAAATCCTTTTCTTATTTTGGCACTAATAAAGTTATCTCACTTCTGACGCTAAAAATACGTTTTTTTTAATGGGTTTTGGAACGAAAATACTTTTTTTTAATGGATTTTGACACTAAAATGTGTTTTTTATGGATTTTAGCGCTATGGTATGATTTTTCTGGATTTTGGCACTAAAGGCCGTTTTTTTATGGATTTTGGTGCTAAAATCCTTAAAAACAGATTTTTTTGCTGCAAAAGCAAAATAAGTGTGTACTATGTAAAAACGTATTTTAGCACCAAAATCCATAAAAAACTTATTTTAGGGCCAAAACCCATAAAAAAAAGGATTTTTGGCGACAAAAGCGAGATAAATTTATAAACGGCAAAATCATTAAAAAATGCGGATTTTAGAACTAAAATCCGTAAAAAAAAACCCCGTATTTTTGCCGACAGACGTGAGATAACTTTACGAGCGCCAAAATCCGTAAAAAAACATATTTTTGGTGACAAACACGATAGAACTTTATTAGCGCCAAAATCCGTAAAACAACTTACAAGATGACACATAAATGCAATAATGTGCTTTATATCCCTTTTTGTAGGGTGGAGTTACAACCAATGGCTTAATTTATGTATACATTGAAAAAAAGACTTGATGATAAGCAAAAAACGTGTGTAAAACACGCGCCAAAAAACACAAATCGCGCCAAAAACTGCCTTTTTTTCAACTGCTTTTGACAGGCAGGGGACAGAAAACTCAGTTTCATGAACGTTTTTAGTCATTCGTTTTCAGGTCGTTTTTTGTCCACTGCAGGGTAGACATAGCCCAAGGACTTATGTGTGGAGCCTTATATGTGTCAGTTTTTCCTGCTTGTATGGCTTTAAATAGCTTCCAATAAACTTAATTTTATGATATTTGGATCACTGGACATCGCTTTGTATCTGCACTAAGGTATAGTTCACAGCTTATAAGTTATCATCATCAATACCAAATAGGTGTATTACATTTTGGTGCTAAATCATTGCCATATTACTTACCTCCAGAAAGGTAACAGTTTTTAACAAAATATAAGTGGTAAAATGATAACAGACATTACTATCACTAGTAATACTGGCTTATTATTAAAGGCTATAAGTGTCACATAAATTCAGTTATTAAGTAGTTTGTAGACTAGTAAGATATCAAGGTACCACTATTTTCTCTGCTGTTAGACACAGTGTAAGAACAGCTCTAACACACCGATCATCTAACCTCCAACAGAAATGTGTCAATAGTGGCTTTGCTACACAACAGCATGTAACAGCATTACATTGGTACAGAAGATATGAACTATGTCCTTGCTGGTCCATTGATAATCCCACTGTGCTAATAAAGAGCAGCGTACAATGCCTGTAGTTTACAGGAGATGAAAACTGAAGATAGACAGAACAGTAAGGAAACAAGCCTGATTGTATTACAACACTGTTAACCAGTCGAAATGACTTTAACCATTAAAGCTCAATTTAAAGGTTTTAAAACATCTTTGAAACCCATTATTCTATTTTTTCTTACAATGCTTAAAAAACTAATCTTATTAAAACAATATTTCCCAGTCCTGCAGTCCCTATGCCATCAGTCTCCCACTTCTTACTAAACTACCAAATGCCTGTTAGTTAAAAGTAGGAGACAAATTGAGGTTAGTATGATGGCAGGATAAGACTTCACAGGGTTTATATGTGTGACATACATTTGGCAGAGCAGTGCAGGCCCCTATTTTTAAGTGTGATTCTGAGCCCCTGAGATGTGTGGTACCCCGCTCGATGCCCCGTCTCCAGTTGCATGGGCTCCACTCAAGGCCCCTGCTTCAGCCGTGTGGTGCCCCGCTAAAGGCCCTCCAAACCGTGTGGGGCCCTGCTCAAGATAGGTATCCAGATAGGTAGGTAGCAGGACCCTTGAGCGGGGCTCCACATGGCTGTGGGAGCCTTGAGTGGGGCCCCACACATGAAGTGGGGAGGGAGCTTGAGCGGGACTGCACACAGCTGGGGGACTCTTAAGTGAGGCTCCACACTTGGCTGGGTGAATGGGACCTACCTACCTACGTATTGGGGGCTTGCTACCTATCTACCTACCTATGGGGGGCCACTATCTACCTACAGGGGCCCACTATTTACCTACCTATAAAAGGGGAGCCCACTATCTACCTAAATACAGGGAGCCCCATAGCTACCTACCTACGGGGAGCCCACTATCTACCTATCTATAGGGAGCCCACTCTATACCTGCGGGGAGCCCACTAGATACCTACCTACGGGGAACCCACTATCTACCTACCTACCCATGGAGAGTCTACTATCTACTTATCTATGGGGAGCCCACTATTTACCTACCTACCTATGGGGAATCCACTATCTATCTATCTACCTATCTATCTATCTATCTATCTATCGCCCACTAGCTAGCTACCTACCTACCTACCTATGGTAGCTACCTATGAGAAGTCTACTATCTACCTACCTACTCACGGGGAGCTCACTATGTACTTACCTACAGTGGCCCACTAACTTATTACCTATCTATAGGGAGGACTATATAACAAACTACTTATGGGGGATATATACCTAAATACCAGGGCACTAAGGGGGTAATTATTGGGCACTATGTAGAGTCAGTACATAGGGGTAGGCACAGGTTTTTGTGTTGTAAATTCCGCCGGAATGAGTGGTGTCCGAGAGAAGTTGTTGGCATTGAACGGGTGGGGAAGAAAAGGGAAAAACGTATCTACCACCACACGGGGGGCCCACAATACCTATCTACAGGGAGCCCCTATCTACCTTCCTATGGGGGGCCCACTATCTACCTACCTGTGGGAAGCCCACTATTAAAGTTTTGCTCGGGTAACAACTAAAAATTCTTCACATAGGTTGGAAGAGGGCTATCAATAAAGCGCTGAAGAATGAATAAAACTGGATCTAACTCAACATGAAGTTGAGAAATAATTTATTTAAATACAACGCGTTTCGCGGGTGAGACTCCCGCTTCCTCAGCTAACCCTACATACTCATGGGGAGCCCACTCTTAACCTACCTACGGGGAGCCCACTATCTACCTACGGGTGGAGGGGCTATATGACTACTTATGGCGGGAAGCAGTAGTTTTTACCATTTAGGGCACTAAGGATGGGGAGTTTGTACACTGTGAAGACACAGGTGGGAGGATGATAGAAAAGTGAGGAGTCTCAGGTGTTTGTGTTGTAAATTCTGCAGGGATGAGTGCTGGCTGGAGAAGTCATCATGGAGGTCTGGACTTGATGGAGAGGAAAAGAAACATGAACTCATCAGACAAGACGTGACTTTGTGAGTCCCTAAATGTAATTACACTGTGTGAACTTGTATCTACCACTATATGGTTGTTGTATGGAGGTGTTATTGGTCTTGGTGTAATGGTTTATTATCAGTATCATGATATTATTCAGTCTCTTTATGGTAGAGATATGTGGTGATGATGTGGTGGTATTATTTGGTCTGTGTATATTGTTGTTATATTGGTCTGGGTGTACTGGTTTGACCAGTAAAATTATAGTGGTGACACTTTAATCATGTGGCGGTATTTTCAGACCCTTGTATATGTGCTAACCTGCACAATATAGGTAAACTGTATGTTGTAAAGTCCAACAAGAACTAAATCCAAAAACAATGGAGCAATTGCATTTTTTTTCTGGGGTTTGGTGGCAGTGGTGGTTGCTGGGTGGGGTTGGTGGAGGATAGGTGGTGTGGTTGGTGGGGCTGGGTTTGGTAGGGGATGTCCCAGATGCTTCAGCTGTGTGGGGCTCTGAAATTTCTGATGGTGGCCCTGGTAGGTTGTCACCGGTATCTGGAGCCATTCTGACTGCAACCCACAGCTGCTGGAGGGTGCGTGGGGAGAATCAATAGAGCTAACACAATAATCTAAGTTTAGTTGCACAGATGCTCAATCAATTCAAATCTCGTAAAATAGAGGGCAAGGATAGTACTTAAAAATCTTAGCCATGTTTTTCCAAGCAATGTAAAACATTTCTACGCATGTGACATGTTGCATTGTCTTACTGGAAGGTCCTATTCACCCCATGGAAGACTATAAACATGTGTGGAGGTGCTTGATCTGCAAGGATAGATTCATACCCAAAATTGGTGGTGAGAGCCTTTCACATGGATGAGTGGGTTTAGAGAATGCGACTAAAACATTTCCAGACCATAACTCTGCCACCATCAGCTTGTGTCCTTCCAGCAGTGGATGCAGAGTATTTGATCTCTGGTGTTTCTCGTCTGACACACAATGTCCATCTATTTGATGAAGCAGAAAATGTGAGGTCCAATTCCAATGCTCCCAAAAAAATTGAAGCCTGTTCTGCTGATGTCACTTTGTTATCAGAGGTGCAGTGACCATCCACATGTTGTGGAGCCCCATAGGCAGTAGGGTTTACTGAATTGTTGTTACACATCTGGTAGCTCCCTGGTTTATTTTGATGGTAATCTGCTCCACTAGAGTGTGCAGGTCTGTCCTTATGCACATTCATAGCCGATGTCCACATCTCATTTCAATAGCACCTGCTGCTCTGCAGTTTCCACAATGCTTATTTGAAATGATATCATGGACCACATGTATGAACCTGTTTAGGTCTAAAACGCCCTTTTTTGCCCATAGGTTACTATGGACAAAAGAGTGAGTTTTAGAACTAAACAGTTTCATACATGTTGCCTCATGTGTCCACTCATGATACACTTTCACCATGGAGGCATGTAAACAGTTCACAAACAAATTTTATATAATAGACCTCCTAATGTTTTATATTTATATACCGCAAGGAGTAGAGTGTTATTTAGGCACCTTCGTCATCGTCCTCCTGTATATCAGTCTATGTATAGACACTCTTAAATCATAATTAATCCATTATTTCATCCTTAATTCTTAATAAATTTTATTTGGATAACTCCAACATCTCATATGATGAAGCGTAAATGTATCAAATTTCTTAAGTATGCTTTTCTCATGCTTGAGAAAGAGGAGGACCCTGAAACATAGCTGAGAGCTATACACACCTGTTTGGGCCAGGTGATCTAAAAAACGGCAGAGATCGTTATGTGAAACCTGCATGGATTAAAAGCACACTCTTGTGCTCGGAGGGAACCGCAAGTTTAAAACTTTATTGACTTTTCAATGCATATTAAGAAATTTGATAGGTTTACATTTCATCATATGGGACGTTGGAGTTATCCAAATAAAATTTATTAAGAAGTAAAAATGAAATAATGGATTAATTATGATTTAAGAGTATATTTTCATAGACTAACAGTTCACAAACTGCACAGTTTCAGAAAATATGCCACCCTTTGCCAGAGAGCCAATAATCATCCCTTTATCCAGTTTCGATAAATCTCCCTTTGGAAAATGACCGCATAGAAAGATATGTGTGCAGACAGCCTGTCAGTCTCTCACAACTTATATACCCACCAAGCCACATGATTTGCTTTTTGAACTATGCACTGCCATTGTTGAAAGTAGGAAGTGGTCATAATAATGTGAAAATGTAGAAGCAAAGGGCTGAACAGAGCACTACAGTTTAGCCGTATTCCATTCTCAAAATATAAATCAGCATTTTTTATTTTTTTCCAGTCACCATATCATAGAGAAATAATGTTATGCATTTAGAACTGGCTTGTTGTGATGGTCTGTACACTTTAATATAAAAGTAGTCCATTGGTATGTATTATTATAATGAGATTTGTAATATGCTATCTATCCATCTATCTTAGACATTATCACTGCAAGTCAACAAGTTATGAAAAAAGTTATTGTATATATTGTTTTGGATTTGCTAAACACAGTAGATCAGATTCATTTCCTGTTTGATTATGAATTATTCCAAGCTTCGTTATAGCAACATCCATGAATTGGTAATATAAATCTAAAATAGGACAGTTTCAGAGGGAGCCGAGCATCAGGTGAATAATTCATTTCTATCCCCTAGCCCTTCACTATTCTATTTGTGTGTATTATTAGTGGGCTCTCATGTCACTGTCATTCTTTAGTTGCCTAAGACCTAGAACAAAAGCATTGCATGTTTTAAAAACAGAAGATAAATTGTGATGCTATACAAGTTGTAATTTTCACAGGGAGTACATGATAGGAAACTCAGGATGCCATGCGCTGAAAATTAGTCAACCAAACTGGATATTCTTTATTAAAATGAAAGTGATTATGTAGATACTTACATGAATGCACATTTAATTACTGAACGACAGTCAATTACTTTCAATGGTGAAACAATTTTTTTTTTTTTTTTTTTTGAGACATAAATTTTTATTGTTAGATTTCAAAAAAATTCCATAGCAAACAACAAAGCATTTTGCCCAACACGGCAATAAAACAGGAAACATAAAAGGCCAATATACATCAAATTAATTATATATCAAAAGTACATGACATCAAAGCGCATTTATGCACTTCCAGGTAATCAGGGAAAGGAATGGGTAGTTTCTCTCTATCAAGAGTTTTTTGGGGAAAGATTAATCATTATACTCCAACACTAGAGATGGAGAGATACTCCGGCTCTCGAGGTGACCCCTGCAGTATTGGAGCAATCCACTTTCCCCTTTTTGGCTTTTTTTCCCTCCCTATGGGGGTGGGAATGCTAAAAATTAGCATTAAATTGAAAAGTTTGTTCGTTGGATTACTCCAAAACCAAAGGGGATGGGCATTTCCAAAGTGCACGTTTCCTAGCTGCTTTTGGGACAGGGTAATGATGGTCAAAACGGGCGGTACCCTTTTAGCAAATATCTAAAAGGCTTTTTCGGGTAAGGATTTTGGGGAACCGGGGCCCCGCAGGATCTTCCAACTTCCCACCAAGCGCCCTATTTTTAGGGGCTTCCCACCACATAGTAAAGAGACCGATTTTCCGCCCCCCAACAAAACCAATAGCCGGGGCCTGTCAATTCTATTGGGTTTGGGACCATCAAGGGGTCATTTTTCTCGATTTTTTCCCGATGATTGGCGCACCTAAAATTTAAGGGGACGACGAGCTTCATCCCCCCAAAAGAGAAAATCGTTTTAGTTCCTTTTCCCACTTGAGACAAGACGGGTTTTTGGGGTGAGAATTTTCCTGACAGAAGGAGTACGCTAAAAACCCTTTTTCAAACCCTTTTTTTTTTTGGAATGGGAAAAGTTTTGGGAATGGCGAAATCGTTATGGGGCGTGGGGGCCACTTCCGGGACTGTAGTAACTCCAACTTGAAAAAACACGGGAACTGGTTTAGGGGATATTGAACCTTTTTTAAATTTCAGAAAAGGATTTAAAGACAGGCCGTCAACAATTGCCAATAGTGGTAACCCACTCCAAACCATATTGATAGATAGGGGTGTGTCGCCCTGGAGAAGTACCCGTTTTTGGGGAGGAATTACATCCACCCCTACACCCTGTTTGGGGGGTAACAAAATTTACCCAGGGGAGGGCGGTCTGTAAAGTTGGAGCTCCCTTTGGTAGCCCATTTCCGCTAAGGCTCAATAAATTTATTTTTCACCGTAAAGGGGGATTGTTAATGATTCATGGAGGCCCAAGGGTGAATTTGGGTTTTTCCCCAAAAAAAAGGACGATTCAAATTTTGCCGCATGTTAAGTGGACAATTGGGAAACAGATATCCCCCACAAATGTCGTATAAGTAAGTCTTTAAACCCGGGTTTTTTCCTCGCCCCCATAAAAACCGGGGATTTAGTTTGCAACCCATAGGGATCGAAGAAAAAGGGGTAAGCAAAGGGACTAATACAAATTTTTATAATATAGCACTTTGTGAGGTTAATTTTTTGCTAGCCGGGAAAAACGTAACGTTGTAATTTTTTGATTTCTAAACTGACGGTGGGGGTGAGATCCTCTAATTACTTAATATGTGAATGGGGGTTTGGGATAAATTTTTTTCCCCCAAATATGTGATGTAAGATCTACCAAAGGATTGTACTCCTTTAACGGGGTTTTCAATGTTTTATAAACAGTTTATTGCAAAGAAGATTTGTTCGCTTTTTAAATTTGTAAAATGAGACCTGTGAGTATTGTTCCAGGAGAAGCAAAGGGCTGGATAGAGTTAAGGGGGGTCTTTACACTTTAGTAGTATGTCATCACATAAAAACTAACTTTAAGTTTCTGTATTGTATATTGAATACCGGAAATTGGGGGGGGCCCCTGATTAGCTGTGCAAAAGGTTTAAACACAAAGTCGTAGATTGGGGGCGATAAGGGCAACCCTGGGGGTCCATTGGAGATTGGGAAGGAAGGGATGGGAAACGGGGTAAGCACCCTCGCTGAAGGGAAAGGGGTGAAAGGGGGACAGAAGCTCTGGGAAATTCCTTCAACCCAAAAATTTTTAGTAGACTTCCTGATGTACTCCCAGTTGCCTTCAAATCCTTTATCCCCATCTAAGGAGAGAAGACTAGGAACCTTTTCTTTTTTACATACGTACACATCAATTACCCTCCAACACCATCTCTTGTTTGTCCCCTTTAACAAAACCTATTTGATCATATTGTTTTAAAGTAGAGGGGATAGCGTAATCTGTTAGCATAATTTTTGAGTAAACTTAAGCACAGTTTACAACGAAGGGGTCTATAATTGGTTACAAGACGGGGATTTCCAGTTTGGGTATCGTGGTGTTTGTGGTTTTTAAACATCTCTGCGGGGAGAACCATGTCTACTATATCGGAAAATGTTTAGAAGGTGGGGAAGACACTTGAAAAAAAGTAAATACTCTTTGGGACAGACCATCAGGTCCAGAGATTTTTTTCTTTGGGGATTGCATATGACCTTTCACCTCTTAAGTGTTAGGGTTTTCCAGGAGTATTTTCGTTCCCTGATAGAGAGGGTAGGTCATTTTTGGGGAAAAGCCAGTAATTCCCAAATGAAAACCGCAGGGAATCTTTTCTTTTGCGAAATTAATAAAAAACGTAGTATTTTCGAAAACTCTTTTCACTATTTTCTGGCAGTATTTTTTTTATTATAGGGAGATAATCTATCTTCGATCTTTTGGGGAAATTTTCCTTTTCTACTGGGATCTTTCCAAGGGCCCCCACGAGAAAAAAATTTTCCACTTAAAAATTGTTTTTTTGTGCTCAATTTTTTTAAGGGTTTAATTTGTTGAATTTGGTTTTTTATATTCTTTTAACCATCTTCATTTTGGGGGAGGCGGTCTTAATTTGTTTTCTATTCTGCAATTTTTTTTAAAAATGTATCCCGTTTTTTTCCCTTTTCTTTTTCTCTGAGGCTATCGCATCAAAACCCTCTTATGTGGCCTTGGGGGGCGCACCCACAAGTTTGTGGGAGGGAGCAGAAGGGGCTTAAGCAAAGTATTCTATCTTTTTTAATTTCGGGACTATTCCCAGTTTTCATAGTAGGTTTTAAAATACGCCAGGGAGGAATTGGGGGGGGCAAAACATTTCGAATTGTCTGTATATTGGGCATGGCTGACCATGTTCTTATTCCTATTCCGGGGACAGGACCCCCCGCAAAGTGGGTTCTATTACTAAAAAGAAATCTATCCGGGAAAGGAGATTTTTGAACCGCTAATGAATGTGTAGTCTTTTCCCCTGGGGGGGAGTATCCCAATTCATGGGGTCCTCCTCCTGAGCAAGTCTTTAAGTTCAGACAATCCCGGGACTTTCCTGACGTTTAAAACCATTTTTTTACAAAGACTATTAAAGTCCCCCCCACAATAAGGTTTTTGGGGTGTAAAATTTTAGCTTTCAAATAGTTTGGGGATGAAAGGCGTTGCTTAACATTAGGGGCGTTAGGCTATGTTTGTAGGAAGGGAATTTTTAACGTGCATTTCAGAAGATAAGCGGCCCTTTGTCTCAATAAAAATCTAGGAGGTTGAAAGCTAAATTTTTCCTTTAAAGTATCCAACCCCCGCTTTCTTTGTGCTGGAGGAATGGAGACCACCGGGAACCTTTTTTGATTAAAAAGGCCCGAACCCCCCACCTGAGGTGGTCTCCTGTAACAATCACCCCTGCGGAATTTTTGAACTTTTCTCCAGAGAACGACCCTTAAATGGCGAGTTCAGACCTTCACATTCATGACATAATTTATCCCCATTATCTTTTAGTAGGATTAGGGGTGGAAAACTTATAGAAGAATCTTTCTTTTCTCCAGAGAGGCCAATTTTTATGTCTAAGGTACGCACACATTGGGGCCCGAAAAAAGAAAGGGGCTGTGTGGGAAATTACACCCAAAATAGGGAAAACAAGAACATAAAGAAAAAAAAGCACAAACATTAGATTTCCCCATAGAACGGAAATGGCAGTGGGGGACAGTACTTTTCAGGCACTGCAGGGGGACAGGGCAGACTGAAAGAAAAAATTAGGATTTAAATATCTTGGGGTCCTAGGGGAGGAATTCCACAATCAGGTGAGAGAGGGGGAGTTGTCGGGTTTTCTTCTCAACCACAGAGTGAGATATTTTGGTCGTTTTTGGGTTTTCTTTTTCGGGGGGAAAACGGGGGGTGAGCAAGCCCACGATGAAGGTCTTTTGCCGCTGTAGGGGGGGGGCAAACATGAGTTTGCCATCTTTTTTGAGTATCAGCTTACTGGGGAAACCCCCTGGTAGGAACGTGTTGTCTCCAAAATTTTGTATAGGGGAGGAACTCTTTTCTGCGCAGCTGGGGCCTGCGGGTAATCGGGGGAAAATTACAAGTTTAAATCTTTCTCAAGAAAAAACATTTTTTTCCGAAAAAATGAAAATTTAATATCGCATCTCGGAACCAGGACGGGAGGGTTTTAGTTTAGGGAGTCATGTATCCTGTCTATGGGAAGATCAGGGATGAGGGTTCAGGGAGGACCCGGGGCCTTAGGTGGTTAGGAAAGGAGAGCTGATCGGGGGGCCACCGATTCTGGAATCCTCGTAACGAAGTTTTCCAACGAATGGCTTTTAAACCATTACCTTTGCCGACATCCTGAAAACTTCTTCTAAGGGGAGTTGGGATCAATTAGTAGAATTTTGGGGGTCACAAATTTTCCCCAGTTCTTTTCTATTTTTTCCGTCCCGGGGACCAAGAATGAATATCCCCTTTTAATCTCATCAGTGTTCAAAAACTACTGGAGGTTTTTCCTAAAAAAGGCAAAAATCGTTGTAGAAGGGGGTCCCCCCGAAATTGGGGCCCCCCAAAGGGGTTTTTTTGGGGGCTCCATCCCCAAAATCGAATGTGAGGGTGTCGGGGAGATTGGGAACGCGATGCTGCCACTTGGGGCTCGTTTGGATGGGGATTCTGAAAAAATTTATAAGTTTTCAGGTTTTTTGCGGGGTTTCCATTTCTTTTAGATGTCCTCCCACGCCTTAATTCGATTGGGAAAGATGGACTTTAAAAGTTTTGAAAGTGAGGACCGGGGGGGCCAAAAATATGGTTTGGAAGGGAGCCCTGCTTCGTTGCTGGTTTTGGAGTGTCCAAGTCTCGAAGTCGGGGTTTAAGTTAGAGGTTATTGTCTTGGGGGAATGATAGAGGGGCACTTCGAAGGGAGGAACCGGTTAAAGGACAGGGCTTAATATAATGCTCCTACAGGGAGTCCCAGATGATTGGGAAGTGTGAAAACACTCAAAGGTTTTTGGGGGGCTGGGAGGGCCCCTGAGGAAGGTTTTAAAATCTCAAAAAGGTCTGCCACATGTAACGGGCACTTTTAATTTGGGGTCTGCACGGGATTGTTAATGGTTTAGGGCAATAGAAGTTGTATGCAGCGTCCCAAATCCAAGTTTATAGGCAGTCCCAGAGTAGATGAGGGGCTACAGCGGTTGTAATGCGTAGCAGGCGGTAATTTCGGGGTGTGTGAGCAGTAACACACCGCGGCTCCTAAGATGGCGTTTGCCACGTGTAGCACCCACTCCTTCACTGCTAGCCGCCGCTGTGCTTAACAGTTCTTATGGCGACAAACGCCGTGCCCGGCCGTTAGTGGTCCAGCTAGGGCTCTTTATGGGTGTCAGTAAGTTCGGAGGGGGATAGAAGCGCTGCGTCGCTCACCTGATGACTTCAGGAGGTGAGCTGTCTCCAGGCCGCCTCCGCTCACGGTCGCTCCTCCGACACTCCGCTACAGCCGGCTGTGCTGCAGGGATTCAGGTCCATGGCAGCTCGCCCGAGGTGATCCGGTAGGGCCCCGCTCACCCCCGTGTACCGGCGGGTATGGATGCCGATGCGCCGCTGGTTATGCGCTGGATGCCGCCAAGGTAGGTGCAGTCGTTCCGTCCGGGCGCGGGCCTCTCTCTGCGTTGCTGGCTCACTCGTTGCCGCTTGTCTCCTCTCTGCCAAATCTGGATGGGATTTGTCTGTGGACCTTCTGGCTAGTATTGGGTCATGATCTGGCTAGCTGAATAGGGTTTATTTGGGCAGTTGTGGCGATTCTCCCTGGAGCTCTTCACTCACACGTCCGTCGCCATGCAGGACCAGGCCACGCCCCCAATTTTATTTTTTTTAATTGAAAATAAACCAACATTATAAAATTTGCTAAACGATAGAAGATAATTTGCAGGGCTAGGTTTACATTTGCATTGTTATTTCAGACTTTTTAGGCATAGAAACAGAGACTCCAACTTATGGTGGGGACAGACCACAACAGCGCCCACTTGACTATAATGTGGCACTTGAAGTTTCCATCATAGCGTTATTTTTTTTTTATGGGTATGTTGCACTGTTTTTTCTGGCTTTTTTGATTACATTTGTGACTGATAAGGAACAACCAATCCAGATGTGCACCAAAACCTTTTTAACTTAATTATTTAGCATATGATGAGGGAGATTGACAAAATAGAATACGCTAGACTTTTAGATATGTTGACTTTTGGCCATGCTTAATTTGGATTGATTTTGGATCAAACTCTCCTGCTTCATTTGATGAGTGATAATTCACATCTGTAAATGTATGGTATTAACACATGGACCATTAAATGTGTTAAAGAGAAAAAAGACATTTGCCCTCCATGGGCCAAAACAGAAATCAGCTCTGTATCAACAGTTCCCACACTGGGAGACCCAGTCCTTCCATACATTACATGGATAGCCACTTGCTTTAATTACCATCATTTAATGTTACATGAAATAAATGGCAAGACACAACATCATCATTGATTATAGAAGTAGGACATGTGGCAAACCTATTTGTCACACTAACTTCCATTTCTGATTATCTGCATCTTTGATCTATGTTTAAACCCCATAACTAGTGTTGCTCAAAAGGGGCCCTGTTCGGTTCAACCAAACTTGTGGAAAAAATCCAAGTACCATAACATTTAGCCTATGGTGAAGTAACCTGAAGAGACATCAGGTGGTATGTGGGACCATAAGTTAGGTCACTATGGGAATGTTACATTGCCAGACTGGCAAGTTAAAACCTAAAACCTTTAAACAACCCGAACTTTTAGGACTTAGGGTCAAGGTTATGGTTAGATTTTGGGTCTGTTTCTTGCCAAATAGTGATTTGGTTCAACATGAACTGAATTTGAAATTGACCTGAATCAACAACAAATGTAGACTGTTGATTTAACTCTTGACAAAAATAAATCTCTTTTGACTAGAAATGTCAGAAAATAAGACAATCTTGGAGTTGTAACTAAAACCATAGAACTTTTTAATGGTAGCATTAAAAAATAGTTTCACTTTTTATCTCCAGTGTTTGTGCCTTTGAGCCAATCGTCATTAAACAAAACCTACCAGAAATAAATGTAAAGAAGAGGCTTTTAACTATCATCAACCCATATACTCATTTACCAGCTAGGTTATTGATATAGATAGTGTTAGACTCCACACATCAGGACATTCTCTATTCAGAATCCGGGAGGGAGGGGTTGTTTATGAATACTGGGGCAGCATCTGAGCAGTAATTCCACTTATACAAAGTGCTTCAGAATTATCATTAGGTCACATTCCCATATTTTTTCGGAAGCCATATATATTAATGTATTTACACCACAAAACCAATCTAAATCATTAATTAATCTGTGCCGTAATAATTAGAATTTGGCGGAACTGCAGACTTAGGTTTTATTGAAGTTACAGTTCTAAATCTCAGTATGGAACATTTAGAAAAACACTTCATATTTTTAATCTACATTAAAGAACCTTCTATACATATGTTGTGAAATAACTTTAATTAAAATCTCCAACTGATCACATGTAAATTAGTGGTGTTATAAAATTATAATTGCTGGGGTTCAAACTCTGTGTTCCTGCTGATCTGGAGACTACTCAGAACTATGGTATATCTGTTTTGAAGTTCCCAAGCAGGGAAAAAAGAAGTTAACTAGCCAAAGCACATAACTAAGGAGCCAAGCAGTTAGACTCTCATTGCTCAGTGATATAACATTGATTTAGCAATAACTAGTGTAGTGGAAAATCAACTTAATAGAAATGCAGGTCACATTAGAACATCTGACACTAATGCTATTATGTCCAGATTTAAACAGGTGAAAGAAGAACTTGCCCGCAAACCCACATAATTAATTTGTTAAATCCACATTCGCCCTTTGCAATAATGTAGATTGCTTCAAATCAAAAAAATTTTGGTGAAAATTGGACAGGTTTTTACTGGTGCCAGAAAGCCACATATAGATGTTCTAAATTTATATTACTTTATTAACCAGGTTAATAACTGAATACTGACTTCAAATTCTAATGTGCACCTCCCAAGAAAGTAAGAGGCTAGAAAGCAACAGATCTTCCTTTCTCAGTTAGTTATACCTCAAGTTTTAATTTATGCAGGCCGAGATTATCATTCTGATGGTTCGCTCAAACCCTAGAGATTAGCAAGGCCAGAAAACTGCATGAATAATATTAAATTTTAACCGAACTGCACAAACCTTCAGTAGCTCACAGACATTACAGCATGGATCAGATAGTCCAAATCCATCTTCCTTATACTTTAAAATAGTGATAAAAATAATTCAGCAATGGAATGTAGATATGTTAGGAACAGCTGATGGCTTTACCTGCTCTCGAATACCAAGTGCACCATTCTATTTTACCATTCTTTTTGTGCATGTTACCCATAGTTCAGGTTTCTAAGCCACTATTAATTGATTAATTAACATATATTTTACAGCATCTTGAAAACCTTCTGGCAACATGAGACCTTTAACTCTATAATGATAGGCCTATTTTTTTATTTTTTATTCTTTCATAACATTTAAAAAACATTAATCTTTTTTTTTTCTTTAACATGACCATATGAAGACTTGTTTTTAGTGAAACAAGTTGTAGTTTCACAAATTTATATAATGTATTCTGTGAAATTAATTTTATTTATTTATTTAGGTAGGATAACAATTATACCTTTGTTCCAATACTGATTTTAAAGATTTGTTTTTAGGGTGTTTACTGTATATGATAATTTTTTTGTTTTGTTCATTGATAGTGTTGAGCGATTACGTTGGCCATCGACATCCTGAGTGTTTATAGAGCGGAGATTTCGGAATGGGCGATGGGTAGGTGTGTCCAGAGAAGGCTGAAAGTTGTTGATTGTGAATGAGATAAGGTTATGATCAGAGAGTTCATAAGTAGTGTTGAGCGATTACGTTGACCATCGACATCGGGCGATGGTCGATAGTCGACCATCATCGACAAGATAGTCGATGGTAGATTATGATCGGTGACCATTAAAATCTATGGGAGAGCAACAACACCTTCATTCTTACACCCAAACAGGGCTGGAGAAGCTGGAATTAACATCCACAACAGTCAAATGGATACGTGCTACATCTTAGGCAACACACTTAGGTTATAAAAGCCACAGAAAAAAACTCACAGACCATTCACTATCCCTGTCTTGCACCACAGCATGACCCTTAAACCTGCATGACCCACAAATTAAAAAGTGCCAGAAGGCAGTATGATTTGAACCATCATTTTACTTGAACTGGACATTGTCTATCCTGTCCTGGAACGCAGCATGAGCCCCAAACCTGCATGACCCCCAAATTTAAAAAGTGCCGGAAAAAGGAGTCTTTCAACCACCATTTTAGTTGAACTGGACATTGACTATACCTGTCCTGTACCACAGTATGACCATTAAACCTGTCTGACCCACAGATTAAAAAGTGCCGGAAAAAGGAGTCTTTCAACCACCATTTTAGTTTCACTGGACATATACTGTCCCTGTCCTGGGTAGCGCTTGCCCCTCCGTATGAGTGCAGACCAATTGAGCTTCACTTGAAAATACTGGTGGTTAACGCTCCTGTTCCACCCAGGTGCCCTTTTTCTTGGCATTCTTTTTCTCATTTTACTCAACGTGCTGGAGGAAATTGTCTCTGTACTTTGTTCTCTGTCCGTGCTCCATACTCCATGTCCTCTGAATAACCTACATCTGGTCAAGTTTTCCTGTACCTCCCTTGTACAATTCAGAGGAATTTTTTACCAGCTATTTTGTCCATGCAAGTTTTTTAGTAGTTTAATTCTAGAAAACACATTTTTAAAATAGGATGGAATCCCACCATGTCTTTGTTTCTCTTTTTTAATTGTATTAAATGGGTTGTCTCAATACAGGGATTGATAGCTATGTAAAATATCTAGCAAAAAACAAGTCATTTTGCAATATGTGTCCATTAACAGTGTCCTACTTATTCCTGTTTCTGACAGCACCATCACCCTTGAGCCACTCTTGACAACTGTGAAAAACAAATGTCTGTTAGAAACAACATTTTTTTTATAATAAGACCTGTAGTATAGCTGCATGTCACAGCAAAATGCCCCCAAAAATTCAAAGCATGACCCTTGAGCCACTTTGGACAATTGTGAAGAACAAATGTCTGTTAGAAATAACATTTTTTTATAATAGGACCTGTAGTATAGCTGCATGTCACAGCAAAATGACCAAAAGTGAAAAAAACACGTATCTGTAATGTATTTGGATAATAAAAGGTATTTTTTGGCACCTTTCAATTCACCTGTGGTGACTACAAAATCGCTGTATTCACATTTAAGTGCAAGGTGCCTCAATGAACAAAGCTGTAGTGCGCCAAAGTGAAAAAAACACCTATCTGTAATGTATTCGGATAATAAAAGATATTTTTGGCACCTATCAACCTGTGCTGACTACAAAATTGCTGGATTCTAATTTAACTGCAAGGTGGCTATATCAACAGAGCTGGAATGGGCAAAATTGAAAAAGAACACCTATCTGAAATGTATACTGATAACAAAAAGTGGAGTTTTGCCACCTAACAAAGAGACCTGCAGTTACTAGAAAAGATGTGTATCCTAATATAAGTTCAGGCTGCCCAATATCCAGGAAATATGTCAATAGAAATATCACGGTTCACGCCACGGTCCCTGCTATGGACTCGCAGCGTGCCCGTGTCGGTTGTGTCCCGGCCGCTGCTGCGACATCCCCTGGTGTCCCTGGCTCTTTGCACACAACCTGTCCCCGGCTCCTTCCACTCCTGAGGCCTCACCACCTGTGCGTCCTCCAGCTTCCTGGCATCCTGTGCGCACACGTGCGTCACTGCACCACATTTAAGGAGTCAGAGTACCTTGGCCCCGCCCAGTGACCTGTAACCTCTGGCTACATAAGGAACCTCCTTCCTTCACTCTAGGTCAGTTCGTTGTTGTTACCCAGCACAAGAGCTTGACCCCTTGGCTGCTGTTCTGCTGCTGTCTCACATTCAGCCATACGTTTATTGGTACCTGCTGTACACCTGCCGCTGTACCTGTCTGCTACACCTGCTGTTCCCTGGCACCTTATCTATCTGTTACCATCCTGGGACTGTGCCTTACGTTCAAGACTATACCTGGACTGTCACCCGTTTACGGCTACACCTGCGGTGCCCGGACTCTGCTCCAGCGCCAGCTAACAGGACCTGCACTTCGGCTACCCACTGCCTGCATCTGCCATCTGTGCCTGCGGTGGGCCCTGAGGATCCACACCTGGATATCTGCGGTCGGCGCTTCGGCACACATCTGTCAGCGCCGCACCGTTACAAGAAAACTGTTAATAAAGCTATTGCAGTGCAATGTCTACACTAAGTCTTGGTGAACTTTATCCAGTATTCTTTATAGAGCTTGTCTGTGTTTGCCTGCGGCCACTCCCCTCTCCCCCTCCCTCCCCCCCGCTCCCCTCCGTGACTTTACAGCGGTAGATGCTCCTTTAAAATTCTCTACCTAACTACATAAAATCTTTCAATCTCTGATCTAACTAAGTTGTAAGGATCACAGCTAACAGTAGAGCTTTCTCTGTGAAGGAATAGAATAATTTTGCTGAGCTGTTTGGACACAGGCAGAGCGCACGTCCTACTGCTATGAGACGCTGAAAGACACTGATCATGAACAGGAAGGGCTGTTCTATGTAAAACGAGGTCATGTGATTTTTTTCCAGCCAATCGCAACCATACACATCACAGTCATGACGTCGCACACACAGCTCACCCTGCTCTATTCTGTAAGCTGATTTGCTGGCCGCCAAAATGACAGGAAGCGCCGAAAATGGCGCGATCTTAATAGATGATGCACAGATTTTAACCTAAATGATCGCATGATCTAAAAATTTCGATCAACATAAAAACTGTGCCGATTTCAACTTTGTCGATAATAATCGCTCAACACTATTCATTGACCTTTTTTTTTTCTGTAGCCATATTCTAGCAGCCATAAATGTATATTTTTGCATCAATGATGCGGTTTGGGGCTATTTTTTGGGGGGGGAGGGTTTGAGCTACATTTTTAATTGGTGCTGTTCCGGAATACAATACACTTTTTGTTAAGTTTTTATTAGATTTTTCGGGAGGAGAGCTTGCCATGTGTGACATGTATGCGTGTTTTTTCTAGCCCGGTTCAGACAATACACTGCAATGCCTCTGTATTGCAGTGCAATAACCCTGTCACTGTAAAATACGGGGCCTAACAAGAGTACATACATGGCATACCTTAACACATTAATCAGGCCCACAACTGTCATTAGAAATCTACAGCACCTAGTGAATGCATTTTAGTACTGATGGGTTCCCTGTAGGTACATCCCATTCTCCTAATTACTATAGCTCCATACAGTTATTATTCAAGAAAAAAACTTCATTTCTCAAGTATTGACTGGATGGCATGCAAATAACATATTGATATGTTTTATACTATAGATAACAGCTATGTTTTAGGAGACCATTGAATGAGTATTCTCATCACAATGATTAGCTAAAAACATGTAGGAAAAGTGTAAAAATAAAGTATTACCAAATACAATGCTGTTCAGATTTTGCTATCTTTCAGAGCTTGAGCAGTTTGTATCTCCTACTTGTGTACACAAGCTTTCCTAAGTTACCAACCACCTCTCTCTGCCCTATCAGGGGCCAGGATGGTGACGTCACTCCCTGCTGTGTCTTATCAGTAGCATAGGAGCCTGTTTATGTTTATTACTAACAAATGTTAACTCATTAGAGCTCTGTAGCTTTGTACCCTGTTGTTAAAACCTCCCAATCATTAAAATCCCTCTAACAAGCTTAGCTAAGATTAGCAGAGCTGATAAGCCAATTACTGCTGTAGAACTACCCACATGCTAACCAGGAAGTGAGAGTCAGAAGCTGGCTTTAAAAAACAGGTTCTGTGAAACAATCTGATGAGAATTATCCTTTAAGTAAAAAGAAGATAAATCTTAATATAGGTCTTTGGCAACTACAACAAAGTAAACTACTTCCTCTGACGTGCTTATAATTAGGATTCAGAATATGTTTGAATCAAATTTTAATGAATGCATTTTTCCTTGACAGAAAAAAATGATATGACCAGTTGTCAATTTATTCAAACATTTCAAGAATAAAAACAGATAAATGACAAATAACGGAATGAATTATAAATTTCCTGTGTTTGGCCAAAAGAAAGAGGGGCATTTATTAACATGATAGAATATATAAAACCACGGTTTACTTTCTTGTAAATAATTCAGTAATTGTCCAAGTAAAGAATTGATAAAGTGCATTATTGTACCATTCTCTCCATAAAAAAAAACAAATTATGAGCTTAGGAAGGGTTGGCATAATAAAGAGATCTAGGATGTACCTAATAGCCTTTAGTTAGTTCTCTGTCAAAAGTGGCCTTTAAGACGTAACATTATGATTGATGATCATTAAAGCAATCAGAATACCAAGTCTGAACTAGAAGGGCATTTCTACATTTTTTTTTCTATACAGTTTCAATTAAGGCAAAACACCTTTTTTTGTTAATTATTTTGTAAATGAATGTTTTTATTGTTGTTGCATTTACTTTAGTTATTCAGCCTCTATTTTTACTTGCATTGTATTAATTTGCTTGTTTTAGATGGACAAGATGGTCTAAAGGTGGTTAAATAGATACTGTTCTACTTAGCAGCATGGCTTAAAGGAGTTGTCACATAAAAGCCATTCATGGCATTTTTCTAGAAAACAACTCCAGTGTCCAATTGGCTGGGGTTTGTTCATTGTGACCTTCACGGATAACAAGAATGAAGTGGGACTGTGCTATAAAAGGGCCATGCCACTTTACCCGCCGTTGCTTTTTCTCAAGTATTTTCAGTTGGCCACGTGGATGGCTATCACTTTACTAGGCAGTCACACAATATATGGCCCTGCTGAATCTGCAATAGTGGGAGTTGCTCCATGTAGTACTAGATTTTTACTTAGATTTATAATAAATAGATATATGGTGATTTTCCTGACAGTACAGCGTCTTAAATTTTCTTTAAAAGTTTCTTCGGTGAAATATAATTGACTGTAAAACATAATCAAGTACACAAGTTTTATAATGCGTTATTATGTTGAAGCCCTTTTTAAGCAAAAACAAAAAAGACCAAACTCAAAAATCATTACCTTAAAGGAGGAAGATGGCCACATAAGCAATGAGATCACTTAGAGAATAAGGGGCTAAGTGGCTATCTTCTGCCTAGAAATCATGGGTTTTAACAGGTACAAGAACTAAAAAAAAGGCTATAGAAATCTTTTAAATCAGTTCTGGCAAAACTATTATGCTAAGGGGGCACCATCTGAACAAGAGAGTAGATTGCATGTAATATCCAATATTCCCTGTTGTAAGAAAAGAGGTGGCTGAAAATGCAAAATTAATCTCTATTATAGTCTATGAGAAATATTGAAATAGCTAAGTGTGATGATCCAATCAAATATAATGAAGAGCTACTATGTGTAGCCACCTTTCCATTGAAAATGTAGGGCATGAAGCCCCTTTTCTTGAGGCTATAGTGGTCAATGCAATCTGTATTACAGGGCAGAGTATGTATGCATGACATCAGACAGTATAGAGCTGAATAGCCACAAACTGGTCAGAGTGCACATGCTGATCGTTGTCTACTGCCTCAATCAACTTCAAAGTAGACCATAGAACAATTGGAGATGGTGATTTGGTCTTATAAATAATACCTTATTTAATGTGAATTGCTGGATGCATGTTTGTCACTTACTTGGGTAAGAGTTAGCACTAAGACATGCATTAGGAAGATGGCAAAACATCGGAGACAGTGTGATCCTCTATTCAATGTTCTGCTGGGAGACCTTGGATCCTGGTATTCGTGTGGATGTCACATTGACCCAGACCACATCTGAAAACACTGTTGTAAATAGATAACAACAGTATTCCGTGATAGCAGTGGCCTTTTTCTGTAGAATAATGTGCTTTGCCACACTGCAAGAATTGTTCAGGTATGGTATGAGTAACATGACAATAAGTTGAAGGTGTTGACTTGGCCTCCAAATACTTCAGATATTAATCTGATTGAGCATCAGTGAGATAAGTTGGAAAAACAATTCTGATCCATGGGGGCCTCACCTCGCAACTTAGAGGAATTATCACAGTATACATTATTTATTGAGCTTTTGCTGCACCTATTTCCTTTCGTACTCCACTTGTCTATTTCATACATTTATTTACCATTCTGCAAGGAAAGCTAGATGATTGACAGCACAGACATCTCTGTCTTGGTACAAGCACTGTAACAGCACCTGGGCAGTGACCTGTGGAGAACCCTGTGTTCTGCGGAGTCCCTCAAACACACACTATACTATAATGATGAGAACACATTAAAATCAGAAATTAAAAATGAAAACAAAAGTTAAGTAAAAGAAGTAAAAGAAAAAAGTACATTTAGAAATAAATTACAAAAAAGTCAAATGTATCAAAATTGACAGCAACAAGTTTCATTGGAGTCTATTATAAATTTTCATACGCTATAAAAAGTCAACTGCTGAAATGCAACAGTGATATGAGATAACAGAGATATTCCCATGAAAAGGTAAATTTATACCCACATATACCCAATATAGCTATGAAAAAAAATATTTCTCAATAATTTATTCTCATGCATGACCCTAGAGCTATACAGATACCTATATCTAAATGCAGAAAGAGCAGTTTGCTTGTTCATGGCCGTGGGTGTAAAAAGTTCAATGTTCAAAGAGCTATTACTATTTTTGCATAGTTATTTTTGTTATTTTTGCAGCTACTGAGGTATATTATATACATACATATATATATATATATATATATATATATATATATATATATATATATATACACACACACACACATACACACACTTTTCCAATATTTTTGCTCCAGTTTCAAGATTCCTGCTGGCAATCATTTAATCGGGAATAATTTTGTTTTTCCAATAGATAATATGTCCTGATCGTATGATGATCACACAAATGCTCGGTTCTTTGCAGCTATAGTGAGTATTAAAGCCCTATCTTTTTTTTTTTTTTTTTCAATACACAACAAAAAAAGAATCACAGAGTCTACTAGTAGAAAGGATTAATCACTACAACTTGAACATGAGCCATAAGTGCATGGCAAAAGTAAGAGGCTCTATGATCATGGTTGCAGGGAGTCTGACCATGACAGGTCTTCAAATAGAAATGGGTCCCACAGAAGGAGATAATTTAGGTGATCGTAATAGGGGACAATTTCCTCATTGCATAGCAAGCAGTGATGTTTTCCCTCCTTGCTCCTGGACTGTTTATCAGGTCCATGGCCTGCTGTATTGGATCCATTACCATAACGTAGTGTGCAGCAGTGTGCTAGTCTAAAAGTATCTCTGTTGCAGTAAAAGACAAAAGTATTTTAAATACTACACGGTTTTGAGAAGGCCTGTTGCAGATTTTAAATACTTCAATTTATATTACCAATCATGGCATATATCACCCAAGTTCCAACATTTCCAGAAACACATAAGGTCTTTGGGAATGTGTGGGTTATATAGGTAGGAATTAGGTATCATGCAAGGAGTACCTTTAAAAGAAGTATTCATCATAAGCTAGTTGATTTGATTGTTATGTCCCTTATTTGACTGCACATGTTAAGCCGAGTACTTCTTTGTCAAACACAAAGAATTGTATCTCCTTTAAGTAAAAATTGAAGGTTTACACTGAAAGTAGAGACATTAAAAACCATGAAATAAGAAACAGACTGTGTAGTGCTCTCGAACATGGATACTTTAGAGCGTAAATGTTCACCCTATTACCATTGTGCAGAGCCATCGACACCTTGCTATCTTGGTACCATGGTTTATACTGTTATGCAATTCTTTACGGTTTTATATTGTTAAACTCTGCTTTGTTTATTATAATGTGTTTCATTTATTTGCAATATCACCTGCACTGTGAGATACTCTAAGACTTGCTACCAATTGACTGAGAGGTTGGTAACTTTCCACTTTGTTAGAAGATGCACAGTTAATTTTTGGAGAGCAAATCTCAGACACTGACCTTCCCACTGTCTGGAAAAGATGCTGACTCATTCCCATAGACCAGAATAGAAGCTTTATGTATGAGAGACTGAAATTGGAACAAACCCTCCCATCTGAAGATTTTAGATCTTCTAGAAATTGTATACAAGGCTAGCACTCAGAGCTCTTAGAGGTTCTGCAGACTGTGATCAGTGGTTAGTAGAAGAGACTAGAGGCCAGATTTCCTGTGTGATCAGAAGAGGATTCTGACGATACCATGACTTTGACCGAGATGACTAAGCCACATATCCTGGGACACCAGTGTTTTAGCCATCATACCAGTCTTCTGAGAGAAAAGGGGACAGCTAGCCCAGGCCCTTCATCAGAACAGAGCCTTTCTTTACTAGGTCGGAGACTGGAGAAGCCACTCAATTTCTCAGTGCCTATACTGTGTTGCACTTGAGCTACTTAACCCCTTACTCTCTGGACTTCTTTCCCATTGGGGTGCACCACGCCTTGCCAATAATTCCAGAGAGCAGTAACATGTGCTGATATCTCAACGGTGTCCGGGGAATCCAGCATAGAATTCGGACCACACCAACCCAGGCACTGCAGCTGTGATGGCTAGATAATAGACCAGGATTCTCTGTGTGAACTTGTTAGGTTAGAACCTACAAAATTTTGTACAGAAAAGTAAAACAAGTGACCTGGTGGCCAATTAAGTTTGTAGAAAGTGAATGTTAGCTAGTTTGGTCAGATCACATAGAATGTACTGCAGCTATAGTCACAGACTGTTAATAGTGCCCATGCTAACCCATGTTGATAACCAAAGGAAACTAAGATGGAAATGTAGTCATTGGAGCTGAGACAGAAAGCAATAAAGACAGATTACTGTTTTTTTTGCACATTACCAGGGAAAAAGGTTTAACCTGGATGCACTATTGCAAGAAGGCAAGCCAGCATAGGTAGTGTGATGCTGTGAGCTATGTTGAACGCTGTGGAATTGTTTGCAAGGCATGACAAAGAGATCAAGGTGTGGAATTGGCCTTAAAATTTCTCAGTTCCCGATCTGATAAAAGATCTGTGGGATGAGCAGAAGAAACTATTTTGATCCACAGAGGTCCCACCTTGAAATTTACAAGACTTAAAGGATATGCTGTTAATGCCTCCATGGAAAATGATAAAGGACACCTCAAGAGGTCATGTGGAGTCCATGTTTTATGGGGACCGAAGCAATATTAGGCAAGAAGTTTTAATGTTGTGACTGTTCAATCTGTGGATTCCAATTAGGTGATTCAAATATACAGTGAAAAAAATCTTTGTGCAATTGTAATATGAACAAAACTAATATTTAAAAAACTTCTAATTATTTTAGAAATGTTACTAGTAACTTTATATACATAAAAACGGCGTGGTGTTATCTAATGATTCAACGGTGTTTTTCTAAGCCCCATAAAAGGAAAATAGGATATTTATTATGCATAACTGCTTCATGAATGAGAACTATCTAATGCTGAAATTACTTTAAAGATTTCCATTATCTGCAGCACACACAGTGTGACCTTTTTATTGTCAGGGCCCGAACATTGAGACGTTCCAACTGAAGTACTTGTACAGTGGTTTCATTCTTGCCCTCAAATGACTATTTCTCCTACTGAGTTTATAATAAAACTTATTTTATGATTTAAGCAAAACCACAATAGGAAACTCTTTTTAAGTTTCTTTTTTGGAATATACTGCTGCCTAAAAGCAAATCTTTTAAGGCTCAGTGGACATTTGCGGATGCTTTGGAGAAAATTGCACATCACAGTGTGAAATGCAGATAGTTCTATAGGTGAAATGTACAGAGCAACTATTGACTCTGATGTGAATCTGAAGCAACAAGAGTTAATAAACCTGTCCTACATTCACCATGGATTGCACACAGAGATTGGAGCCACAGGTCTAAATTACATTTTGAGTCTGTTTATTTTCTTAATAAAGGGTACTACTTTACAGTCACTTTCTCTTGTACAGCACTAGATTTTTTTCTTGACAATATTTTCTCACCCATACACCCAAATAGACTGTAAGCTCTTGCGATCAGGGCCCTCAAGCCTTTTGTCTGAACTGTAAGTAGCTTGTTAGTGTATAATGTCTGTCTTTTTGGTTGTATCTATACCCTCCAAATTGTAAAGTGCTGAGAAATATGTTGGCACTATATAAATACAGATTATATTTAGTATTGTTATTATTCTATAGTGTATGTAGTAGTAAGGAATGATGTTAGAAATGAAATGTACTGCTATACACATAGCAATAAAAAAAAAGTTATACAACACAAAAATATAGAACATATTACATCATTTTAGCTTATAGTGAGCCCTATTTATAATAAGAAAAGAAGTAGACAACTCCTTTAACACTATACTGTAGTATCTACTTAAGCATTTTGTGGTGTTGCTACTTAATATACAGTATAGTATATTATTTTTGCAGTGTATAGTGGTGTTGGCACTATGTAGTATTGTTATTTCCACAATTGTTTTGGAATTTTAGTTGGCCTACATATGGCACTATTATTATTATACACTATATTACAGTACACTGTATAGAGGTGGAAGGCAATAGAGATTACTGCACAGGTCATTATCAAGGGAAGGAAGGAAGGGAAAGTAAGGGGGGGAAATGAAACGAAAGAGGAGGAAGGAAACAAGGAAGAGAAGAATGAAAGAAACGGAAGGGAAAGGAGGAAAGGAAAGGAAAAGAAAAAAAGAGATGCAAATGTAATTTATTTTTCAGGAGATGCCAGCATATCCACATTACACAGACAAACCATTGTATGGTTGTTGCTGAGTTCTCCTACAGATAACAATTGAGTATTTAATGTTATGGCTGAATCACACCTAATAATCAGTTTATTATTGGTGGAGATCTTGACAGCATGAACTGTCTAGAAAAAAGTACTCCTTCCAAAAGAAAAAAAAAATTGAAAACACAAAAAAATACTTGAACACTCACAACAAAAACAATCAAATTAAACAGTTTTTTTTCCCCTATTTAATACATAAGATTTAATGTTATTAATAAAACTGAATTCTCACTCAATAGTTGCTGACCACTTTTCTGTTCAACTTAATAGCTGACAAGTTTTTGTATGACTTCAATTTTTTGTTCCTTTGACAATTTTCTTAATAATAGTCACAGGAAACATTAATATTCATTTTCGACATGCAGCAGACGAGAAGACACCATGGTATTTACAAATTATTCCAAGTAGGTAACATTGCGACTTGCGAGCAAAAGCATACTATACTTAATTTGTAAGCTGGCACTTGACATTAATTAAACGCACACCTCCCGCATAACTAGACAGCAATTTCCTTATGTCATTTGGATGATGCACACTTCATGCCACTCTGATATGTACCTGACAAATAGTGTGCATGGAAAATTAATGCAGAAATCTTGGAGGGTGAAGTAATTAATTCTAAAAAAAACACAATTTACTGCATTTCACGAAGGTCTAGGATCTTCTAGCATGTCTTCAGCCTTTATTAAAGGGAATGTGTCATCAAAAATGACTTATTGTTTAACTCACATTTTTATGTTCAACACATTTTTAAGAATTTTTGGTTATATATATATATATATTTTTTTTTTTATTTTCCATATCACTCACAATATTTTTTTTAATAATTCTTAAGTCCTGCAATTTTTACTTTGGCCACTAAGCCTAATAATAGTCTGGCACTTCCTGTTCTATACAGAAATATTTTCAGTTGTCTGCTCATTATCTGCACAAAGAGGGTCAATCTGAAAGGAGAAACCAATGTGAATAGATAACATAGGATCCACCACTCACAAGAGGAGATCACAGTTCACCCTTTCACCTCCCTGCACACTGATTTATTTCCAGGTCACAGAGCATGACTAGACAACTCTCCTATAGAAGTGATTGGGACTGAGTCAGTGCAAACACGGCCTAGTGGTCAAAGTGAAAACTGCAAGACTTAAGAATTATTAAAAAATATTGAATGTGATATGAAAAATTCAAAAAAACACAACCAAAAATTCCTAAAAATTTTGTATTACATAAAAATGGGACTTAATCAATGACTCATTTTTGATGACACATTCCCTTTAAATACATAGCTTTTTATATTTATAAAATAAATAAAATTCATAAAAAAAATCTTAAAACATATGAATATATAAATAAACCATAACATGGAAACTTATTATTGGGTAGGTCACCCGCAAGTACCAAAAACAGTATGTACTTCACAAGACCTTTGAAGATGTTAGGATCAAATATGCTGAAATCTAAAAGTTGTGAGGTAAGGCCAACATGATTCGAAATTGATTACCTAGCACACACCACAGATGCTCAATAGAGATCGGAGGGATTATAAAATTTTAAAGGCCAAGTCAAAACATTGAACTCAATTAACTATATTTCAACACTTTTTGCAATCTGCTGAAAGAGGCCACTTCCATTAAAGAATGTCATTGCTATACATACAGGCATGTACTTGTCTGCAACAATCTAGGTAGGTGGAATATGTCAATGTAAGATCCAAATGAATACTAGGACCAAAAGTTTTCCAGCATGGTTCGGGTAACATAGCCATTTTTTCTCCAACTCACTTTGATACTTGAAATACAAAAACATAGTAGAAAAAAACAAAATTAAACTTTCCCCATTGAGTTTTTTTTTTTTTTTTTTTTAAATCAGACAAATATGGTATACAAATTGCTTAACAAATCAGTTAATCTCACATATGTATATTTATAGAAAGGTCAAGAACTAAAAAAAAAGGCTACAAGCAAACCAATTTAAATATAGTGTATTTGTCATTACCTTGCATGAAAGCACTTATAAATGAATAAAAATGAGACAACTATCCCTTCTTATAATTGCAATCACTACAAGAGCACTGTAAACTATATTACTAATCAGTACAAAGAGGAAAATATTTCTTTTTTTTTGCCTTTCCTTTTATGTCTGCAATGCTGGAAATAGTACAGATATTTGCAAAACAAATGTTCTCTGTGACCTGTTGTATATATTTAATATATAAAGCACTTTGTTATAAAATGAATACAGAATAGTATTAACATTGCTAAATAGTCCAATAGCCTAGAAGATACAATACAGGTAGTAAAAATGTTGCTGTAGATCAGAGAACTCCAGTGTTACTGGATGTGTTATATGATCACTTTGATTTTTTTAAATAACTCATAACAATTGTTTTCATTAAAGTATTCACCTTGTGACTGGAGATAAAGTATTTCAATGTTGCAGATTTGATACAGACATTTCAGCAACTCAAGATCAGCTCTATGCACGTAAACAAGTTTGTTTCTTCACTAAGAACATAGATTTCTGCAAACCATCGTGAAATCAATGACCTTGTTAAATTCAGATTCTAGCATGCAAAATAGATTTTGAATTAAAAAAAAAAATCTGGATCTTTATTGTCAATCCATAAACATGATAAAAGATTGAGGCACAAAACATGATGACAAAATAACAGAAAAAAAGAGAATATCATCCAGTCCAGGAGGAGTTCCAATAAAAATCAAATCCTCTTTAAGGTCATGGTAAAACAGCAAATACAGTATTTCACAAAGACATGAGTAGTGCATGAGTAACTAGCTGATGCGTTTCAGACGTCACGACTTCGTAGCCTCTATGTAATTACTACCAAAATCCTTTTAAAACACCAACTCCCATCACATGTTCATGTCCACCTATGAAAATTTGGTGCTGATTAGCAATGCACATAGGCAGTGGAGGTAACTAAAAGCATTTAATTAGTCTTCTATAAACACAAATTAAAATCACAAAAGGCAGCTAATATTTATATGAAATATCCTGCTTTATATTCAGCCCCAAAGGAATCCTCTTTCCTAGGTCAAAAATCGATCTGGATTCCCTAATTTGCTATTCAAATTTCCCCCATAGTTGTTTGAACCACCCCTTCATTGCCAGGCAACTGGAAAGTCATTATGTCACCGGCATGCACTCCTTGAAAGTGTTCGAAAATAGTGGATGATTTAAAGAAATCCACTGTAATGTAAGCAGATAAGTGTCTCCTAATCCAAACTTTTAGTGGGCACAGATCACTTTAGTGGTGGAACTACCGCCATAGCAGCCAAAGCAACTGCTATGGGGCCCACACTCCCTTGGGGACCCGACTGGCAACAAACAGAAACTTAATTTTAACTGCCGTTTGGGCCCTGTCATAAGATACATAGTGTCACTAGGGGGCAGTCCGGTCCCCTCACAGCTCCACAGAGCTGCTAAAAAGCATCTTAAAAGAGCTATTCCCTCAGCAGCCTCCTCCTGCCCTCTCCTGTTGGAGGTCTGTGCTGACACTGACCTCTAACGGTTGTATACGGACCCCCTCGGTGTCTGTGCACAGCCGGGATGGTGGAGGAGGGGTGTCTGCACTGCCAAGCTGAGAGCAGATCATGACAGGAAGCTGCTGCTATATGTCCCTCCCCCACCCTGTGTCTTCCCGAGACCTCTGGACTGAGTCAACCAGCTGCACTGCATACAAGTAAGTGTATGTGCGGGATTAGTGTTGAGCGATTTTTATCGACAAAGTTGAAATCGGCAAGGTTTTTATGGTGATCGAAATTTCCAGATCATGCGATAATTAAGGTTAAAATCTGTGCATCATCTATTAACCCTTAAGTACCCGGCGTTTTTTTGACACGTTCGTTTTTCCCTCCTCGCCTTCTGAAAGCCATAACTTTTTATTTTTCCACCTACACCTACAAATGAGGGCTTTTATTTTGCGGGACAAGATGTACTTTCTAAAGGTGTTATTCATTATACTATAGAATATACTAGGAAACCGCAAAAAAATTCCAAGTGGGACAAATTGTGAAAAAAAAATGTATTTTCGCCATGTTTGCTGGTTATCTGTATTCTTCAGGTTGTTACGCATCCAGCAATACCAAACATGTAGGGTTTCCGTTATGTTTTGGTACCGTAAAAAAATTCCAAACATTTTCTATTTTTGAAATTTGCGCCACGGCTCCATTTTGTGCGACCAATAACTTTTTTGTACGAACACCTACGGACGTCACTGAGGGGGCATTTTTTGCGGGCTGAAGTGCACTTTTTATCGCTAGCAGTTTGGAATGCATGTGACGTTTTTGATAATTTTTATTCCATTTTTGAGTGACGTAAAATGACCAAAAAACGCAATTTTGGCGTTTGGAATTTTTTTTCTTCTACGGTGTTCAGCGTACGGGACAAATGATGTTATATTTTTATAGATCGGACTTTTTCGGACGCGGCGATGCCAATATATGTAACTTTTTTATTATTTTAATGATTTATTTGTAAAATGGGAAAGGGGGGTGATTTGAACTTTTAATATTTTTTTTGTACTTCAAAACTTTTTTTATTTTTTTTTTTTACTGTAACATTGAGGCCACCGTGTGTACTTGACCACTAGGTGGCGCGATTGTTAATACAACCTAATGCATTGCATAGGCAATGCATTAGGGTGTACAAAGATGGCGGTTTCCCCACTTCCTGTCTGCGGACGGAAGTGGAGCAAACCGGCCAGGGTAAGTGACGGGAGCCTTCCCAAGGCTCCCCACCACAATGCCCGGTGATCGGATCGGCGCAGCATAGCTGCGCTTATGCCGATCACCGCACCGATCGGTGCGCGGCACCGATCGGCGTTCATTCAGACGCCGCAGCCATCTTTGCCGCGGCGCCTGATGGTAAAACAGCGCCAGCGGCGGACCACCCGCTGGCGCGGTTACTGCCGGGTGTTAGCGCCGATTTGCCGCTAACACCCGGCGGCTGTGCGAGGGGGGTCGCGGAGCGATCCCTCTGCAAAGCCCCTTAGCGGCCCTGGGACGTACTCATACGCCCAAGGTCGTTAAGGGGTTAAGATCGTGCCTTTTTCGGCGCTTCCTGTAATTTTGGCGGCCAGCAAATCAGATTACAGAATAGAGCAGGGTGAGATGTGTGTGCGACGTCATGACTGGATGTGTATAGTTGCGATTGCTGGAAAAATCACATGACAACGTTTTACATAGAACAGCGTTTCCTGTTTCAGCCTCAGTGTCTCTCAGCGTCTCATAGGGATAGACTTGCGCTCTGCCTGTGGCCAAAACAGCTCAGCGAAATTAGTCTATTTCTGCACAGAGAAACCTCTACTATTAGCTGTGATCCTTCCAATTTTTTTAGATTAGATATTTTAAGATTTTATGTTGCTAGCTAGAGAATTTTAAAGCAGAATCTACCGCTGTAAATTCACAGGGAGAGCAGGGGGGGGGCCCCGTGGGCGAACACAGACAAGCTCTATCTATAAAGAACACTGGATAAAGTTCACCAAGACTTAGTGTAGACATTGTAGTGGAATATCTTTATTATTAACGATTTGCTATTGAAATATTTCCTTGATATTGGGCAGCCTGAACTTATATTGGATACACATCATTTCTAGTAACTGCAGTCTCTTTGTTAGGTGCAAAACTCCACTTTTTATTATCAGTATACATTTCAGATATATGTTCATTTTAATTTTACCCATTACACCTGTGACGTTGATATATCCCCCCTTGCAGTTAAATTCCAATCCAGCAATCTTGTATCAGCACAGGTTGTTTGTTGCCAAAAATACCGTGTATTCATAAACGAAAACATAAAAAAAAGTTACGTGTTTTTTGACTTTTGCGCACCCAGCATTGTTCATTGACGCAGCATCTACGTAAATTTTAAAACAACAATTCTATATCACCACAGGTGAATTGAAAGGTGCAAAAAATTTTTTTTAAACCGTTTATTATACGAAAACAAACAGATACAGACATAACGGACTCCTTTTCCCGCCTTTTTAATCTGGGGGTCAACAGGTTTTAATGGTCATACTGGTCCAGGACAGGTATATAAAATGTCCAGTGAAACTAAAATGGTGGTTGAAAGACTCCTTTTTGCGGCACTTTTTAAATCTGGGGTCATGCGGGTTTGGGGCTCATGCTGTTTTTCCAGGACAGGGATATTCAATGTCCAGTTCAAGTAACATGATTTTTCAAATCATACGCCTTCTGGCACTTTTTAATTTGTGGGTGATGCGGGTTTTAAGGTCAGCTGTGGTAACAAGACAGGGATAGTGAATGGTCTTGACTTTTTTTTCTGTGACTTTTATAACCTAAGTGTGTTTTCCCTAAGATGTAGCACGTATCCATTTGACTGTTGTGGATGTTAATTTCAGCTTCTCCAGCCTTGTTTGGGTGTAATAATGAAAGGTGTTGTTGCTCTCCATAGACTTTAATGGTCATCGCTCATAATCGACGCTCACTATCGAAAAACCTTATCGATAGCGGCCGACTATCGACTATCGATCGATCTCGATAGCCAACGCAATCGCTCAACACTATGCGGGCTGTGTCTGGCTTGTTTGGGATGTGTCTGCTGTGTATGTGGGTGTGTGCAGGATGTGACCGGTGTGTGCGGGCGGTGACCGTCGTGTGAGTGCCGTGTGTGGGATGTGTCTTGTGTGTGCAGGATGTATCTGGCATGTGCAGGATGTGTCTAGCATGCAACTGGCATCTGCAGGATGTATCTGGCCTGTGCGGGATTGGTCTAGTGTGTGACTGGCGTGTGCGGGATGTGTCTGGCATGTGAGTAGCGTGTGCGGGATGTGACTGCATTGTGAGTGTCGTGTTCGGTATGTAACTGGCATTTGAGTGGCGTTTGCGGTATTTGTCTGGTGTGTGTGGAATGTGTCTAGCGTGTGACTTGCGTATGCGGGATGTGTCTGGCATGTGACCGGTGTGTGCGGGATGCGACTGGCATGTAATTTAGCAATGGGGCACTGCCCTATAGCATGAGGGCTTTTTTTTGTGGGACTAGATGAACTTTTTTAACAATACCCTTTATTGTAACATATAATGTAAAGGGAATTCAGAAGAAAATTTGTAGTTGGGTGGAATAGTAGTAAAAACGTAATTGTGCAACATATTACAGGGGGTCGTTTTTATGGCATTTACCTTGTAGCATCAGTGATATTATGGGCTGTGTCAGGTTTCTGGAATGCTTCGACTCCAAAGTCCTGTTGAAGCCCTGTTCTATAAATGTATGAACAGTCGCACTCAAAACTTGGCAGATTCTGCTTCTGGACTGACACTTCTGAACGTTACAAAGTTGCGGGAAGCGTCACGTGCCAGTGTCGTACAATGAGTCAAAAATGCGTCAAAGTTTAGTACGAAACTATTGTACAAATCCATACCAGTTTCAAAATGCCATGGCTGAGACGACTTTTGGTGTAAAATGAGACACATTTGTAAAGTGCAGTGAGACACCTACATACATACTGCTGAATTGTACAATAATAAAAACAGAAGCAGAACTGGCAAGTCAGTGCCAGGTTCACATGTCGTTCATTATCTGATCTGCGGATCAGAGATTCTAGCAATACCAAATTTATATAGGTTTTCTGTTTTACGGATTTAAAAAAAAAAAAAAAAAAAACCATTTTTTTTTTTAATTTGCTTTGCATTGCCATTTTCTGGCACCAATAACTTTTTTACTTCCTCCCTGTTGCACCGATGTGATGTCTAAGTTTTTCTGGGATGAGGTGTAGATTTTATTGGTACCAATGTGAAGCACACTCAACTTCATGATCAATTTTTATTCAATTTTTTCCAGGTTGACCTAACCACAATTCTGCCATTGGGTATTTAATATTTTTGCCAGTGTTCACCATGAGAGATAAAGAACAACGTTGAGTTAGATTGAACTTTATGGACATAATGATGCCATTTATGATTACCTTTTTATTTTATTTTTTTTATAAATGATACATAGGAAAATGCTTTATTTACATTTATTTTTATTTACTTTCTTATTTTTATTATAAACTTTGACAGTAGTTTGAGGCTCCTCTAAGGGGCTTGGGCATGCAATTTCTTGATTGCTTGTACCTGATATTGCAGTACTTATCTATTACATTATATAGGCATTTCATTGATCTACTATTACACTCTATTTCATTGTAAGGAGTAATTCAGTGGAAGGAGGTGCTGCGGACATAAAAATATTATTCCAATGTAGGGAATATAGAGTACTGAGGAACTGTGACAACTGCAATGATATTGCTATCTAATCCGAGTTTAAAAGGTAAAATTACATTTCTATGGATCTATTGTAAAACATAGAAATATAAACCGTACAAGATTAAAACAGTGTACAAATAAAGTAACATGCTATGAAATAGAAACATCCAAATGTACAAGATCATGCTTTTTCTTCTCATAGCTGCTGTTATAGTAACTGGAGACAATCTTCCATCTGACCTGCCAGTCAAGTACACATTTCTAAATAAATATGCAGTATCTCACAAAAGTGAGTATACCTATCACATTTTTGTAAATATTGCATTATACCTTTTCATGGGACAATAGTAAAGATATGGCATCTTGATACAATATAAAGTAATCAGTGTACAGCTTGTATAACAGTGTCAATTTGGTGTTTCCTCAAAATAACAACACACAAACATCAATGTCTAAACCACTGGCAACAAAAGTGAAAATGGACAAATTGCGCCTAATTGTTACAAGGTCTCAGGTGTACTTAGGGATCTGGTGTGTTAAATTTGGTGTTATCATTCTCACGCTTTCTCATTCTGGTCAATGGAATTTCAACATGACACTTCCTGGCAAAGAAATGTCCGAGTATATAAAAAAAAAAAAGAATTGTTGCTCTACATAAAAATGGCCTAGGCTATAAGAAGATTGCCAACCATACACTGAGCTTCAGCATGGTGGCCAAGAAAACACAGCAGTTTAACAAGATAAGTTCCACTCATATGCCGCACATTGCATCAAAATGGTCTCCACTGCTGTCATCCCAGAAGGAAGCCTCTTCTAAAGACGATGCATAAGAAAGCCCAAAAACAGTTTGCTGGAGAAAAGCAGACAAAGGACACAGATTACTAGAATCATGTCCTGTGGTCTGGGAAGACCAAGAAAAGCCAATTTGGTTCAGACGGTGTCAAGCATGTATAGAGGCATCTAGGTGAGGAGTACAGAGACAAGTGTGTCTTGCGTACAGTCAAGCATGGTGACGGGAGTGTCATGGTTTGGTTCTGTATGAGTTGTGCCAACTGTGAGGTGCTACAGTTCATTGAGGGAACCATGAATGCCAATATGGTTTGTGACATATCTTCAGGAAGAACATGATTCCCTTCTCTTTGGAAACTGGGCCGCAGTGCAGTATTTCAACATGATAACGACCTGAAACACACCTCTAAGATAAACCAAATTTTGGCAAAGTAAATGAGAGTAAATTTCGGGACTGACCAACCTTTGCCCTTTCCCAACCTAAATCCTTTTGACATCTGGGGGGCACCCTAAAATAAAATTGGAGGTGCGCTGAGCGAACATTCACCAGATCCACAGGGAGAAGGGGAAAGGCCCTTGTACGGCAACCTGTGAAACCTATTGTTTCCCAAATCCCCAAAGGGAAGTTAAGGCAGTGCTGGAAAAAAAAAAAGGGTTTGGGGCCCCCCCAAAAAATTTAATTGATACTTTGGGCAAAATTTTGTCCATTTTCATTAGGGGGGGAAACTCTTTTTTTTTGGCAACATTTTAAAGACTTTGGGATGGGTTTGTTAAATTTAATTTTGGGGGAAACACCAAATCTGCATGGTTAAAAAAGCTGAAACCCCTTTTCTATTTTCCCATTTTTTCCCATAAAAAAGATATAAAAAAAAAATTTTTACAAAAAAGGATGTCTCTTTTTTGTGAATATATATATATAAAAAATATAATATATAAAATATATATAATAATAAAAAAAATAAAAAATAAAAAATATTTGTAATAAATAGTTTTATACCATGTTGTTTCTTATAAATGCAGACAAACATTGTAAAGGTATGGCTTATTGGAAGGGCAAAGTTTAAATACTTGACAATCTGTTGTTATCGCTAGATAGAAAAACAGTTCTGTGTCTAGCTACAAAACAAATGCCGGGCCCCCAGGACATTTTCCCGCCCCTTCAATTAACTGAATAAAAAAAATTTCATGAACCCCCTCCCCATTTTTTTAAACCCATCCCCAACTGTTTTTTCCCCGGGACATGGGGAAAAGACTTTTTTGCCTGTTCCATCGTGTAGGAGGTTCTTTTTAAAAAATTCCCTTCAGAACACACCTGATACAAAATAGGACAACAGTGAAATGTGGATTTCTGTTTTAGTGGGGCCCAAAAATTTTTTAAAAAACAGAAAAAATAAGTGCTGCAGCTGGGGGCTATTTTATTCCGCCAATTCTCATAAAATCTGTGTCAGAGGCTCCAAATGGAGGGCTTTATGTCTGCATACGCTACAAGCTGTTGACAAGACTGTTTCAAGAAAATTTGGAAATTCCAGCGAACTGTGCAATTAAGTTATTTTTTGCTTACTTATTTGTTAGTAATTTCTAGATTTGTTGTCTTACAACAAAAAAAAAAGGACTGTAATAATTTCCTACTGAGTTTCCTTAGTTTTGGTTGGTCGAAAGGAAAAAGGACAATGCTGATTACCCCAAGCACAAAGAAAAAAAAGTTATGGGAACGGAAAATAAAGGAAAAAAAGAATTCCCAAAACTACATAAACATTGTTATAGGGTTGAAAAAAAAACCCCATCAATTCAACCAAAGTGGGAAAAATTGGGGTTGAAGAAGGGAACAAGGATTCAACCCAGCCTCACCAAGGTTAAGCCCGAAACCCACAAAAAAGAACCAATCGCCCAGGGGACCCCATCCTGACCCCACAGCAACCACCAGCCAGGATCCAGATTTTACATGGCTACTACCATTATTCTTTACATCAAAAAAGGTTCAATAAACTACAGCCCCTAGCTTCTTTTACATTGTTTTTGAGACATATATTTAAAAACTGTAATAACAAAGCAAAGGGAGGGTTTTTTTTTTAAAACTGAATGCAACAGTCAGGGGTTAACAGAATATGATGTTGGGCCCAGTAAATGGAGCTGTTGGTAATGAAGAGGGACAGTAAAAAGTTAAAAGGTGAAACATTTCTAAATGATTCAAAAAATCATTTCGACAAACGGCAAAAACAAAACAAACTTTTAAAATTATGAAATTAAATCTACGCAATCAATAGCCATGAAAAAGCAAAAAAAGGAAGACAATACAACTCACATAAATTTAAACCCCTATAAACTCCTGAAACCGTTTTTCACTTTGCACTTCCAGTTTTGCTGTTAAGAACCATCATGTTTCCATACATCTTTTTTCCCGTAGCCACAAATAAAAAATGCAATAGATTAGTTGTGTAAAAAAGTAATACATCAGCATAATATATAATAAGATAAAAAATAACACACACAATTTCCCTAAAAAGGAGTCTAATAACAAAGGGTGTTAAAAAAGCTTTGGCTCTCAATAAAAGACATACAACCTAATAGCTAAGCAAGGCCCCTAGCCAAATATCGCACCAATTTTTTTTTATTTTTGTGCCAAAAAAACCGAGCCCATTCCTATAAAAATGAACGTAAACACCAAAAATTGTTTTTTAAACACCAGCACAAAACTTTTAATTTCATCAAAAAGCTCGTAATATAAAACACCAAATCTTGAAGCGCCGGAAGCGAATTAATTTACATGCCAAGAAAACCACAAGCAAGATTTTTTTAATGGTTCCTACATTCAGGCGCACTTTACACTGATTTAATGCGCCTAAAAACAGCCGTGCCATTGCCACTTTTCGGACATGTCGCCCAAAATTTTTAAAGGTAGTAAGCATAACATTTTCCACAGGAAACAAGAATTGCACTATTTCTATGTAAGGTTATTTTTAAAAAGGCCCCCCCCAAGAAACAGAGACACTTTTTGTTTGCGGGTTTCCCCCGTGACCTCAAAGAGGTGTTTAAAAAAGGGTATGAATGCATAGCAGCTGAAACCTAAAAGCGGGCACAAAAATTCAGGGTTAGAAGGGAAATCTGTGCCAGCCTTTTCAAAATATAACAAAACTACTTTTTAAATGTAAATTTTGTTTTGCTTTGGGGGATCTTGGGCCCCCAACCCAAAAAATTGTCCTAAATTTTTGGGAAAATTTGATAGTAAACCCAGCAACCAATCAATGGCGTTCTAGTTAGACTTGCAAAACAAAGTGTGTGATTTGTCTTAGACCTTAAGAGGAGCCTGGATGCTTTATCAAGGACTCCTGCCTGCATCTAAGAAACAATCCCTTTTGGGTTTTTTTCCAGTCTGACTGGCGGGCTCTGATGGTTTGTTGGGAAATGCGGGGAAAATTTTTCAACAAAATGTGGAAAAGTTTTCTTGAGCCCAACTGGGACTGGCCCAAAAAACCCCCTTAGGCCCCTGAGCGGTAGACCTGGAGTTTATTTTTAAACTCCCATACCCAACCTTGGGGGGAGGCAGAGAGTGAGGGGGCAAAAAACAAAAAGGCAAAGAAATAAAGGGGAAAGTAAAAATAGTTATTATGCAGGTCCCCAGAATAAAACTCCACTTTTGGGTCTCCAAAAATTAAAAATCCCACTGGGGGGCCCGGGCCCAACCCCCAGCCCAAAACACTGCTTGAACTAAATAAAGGAGCTTTTTAACCTCTCTTAAAAACTACAGGGGGCAAAAATGTAGCACTAGAATTTCCAAAAACCCAAAAAGGGAAAAACAGAAAAAACTTTAAGGGCCCCTATCGAATTGTAAAGGGCCCCAAATTTTTTAAACTTACAGCACTTAAATATTTTAAAATGTTTTTGGTGAGTGCAAGCTATAAACACATAAAACTGATAACAGATAGAGACCCCCTGCCCTTTTTAAATCTGACCCAGATAAGGACAGGGTTTTGTTTGAAAAAGGACAGCAAAGTAAAAAAGCAAATATTTTTGGGTCAAAAAAAACAAGGAAAACGAGCCACAGAGTGAAAGAAAAATTTTTTAACGCTGTTTAAAAAAAGACAGCAATAATAGGATCAAAATCTCAGAGGGTTTATTTATTTTTTTTTGTTATTTTTTTTAATCCCCCTATTTAAGCAGACAAGCATAAATTTGTTTTCCCCCCAAAACTTTTGGTTTCACTTTTTAACCCGTTACGATTTTTAGAAATCGGGAAACCCTTTTTAAAGGGGTGTTCTTATCGTACTGTTTTACAGGGCCACAACCAGCTTCAAACTCACACTTTCTGCTTAGGGTGGTTTCTACAGCAGTGATTGGCCTATATCCATAGCTAAGCTTGTTACAGACACATAAGGGATTTTTGGGGTTTTATGTGTCACATCGGAAGAAGATCTGCCTAGCTCAGAAAGGAAGCAAAATCAGAACAGCAATGTTTTTTTGGTAATTAGCCTTAACTATTTAGGTAAAGGTAAACAAAGATGATCAATGAAATTGGAATACCCCTTTAAATCCTCCTCTTTTAATGTCCTCTGACACCAGAACAACCTTTTTGGAAAAATTAAAACCCAAAATTTTCCATTTTTTAAAAACCCTTTCTCTGGTAAAAACTAAAAAACATTCACCAACAAAAGGAAACAAAACCACTGTTGGCAAAAAAACTCATCCGAAATTCAATGTGGATTTGTTTATTGGAGCAAAGCCAAGTGGAGTCCACACCCATGAGGCCAAGCCGAAAAAACCATTTCCGGTTTCCTTTAGTGTGTTGTCATGTGAGTGTTTAAGGACATGTCTGTTTGAAAAGTTTTAACGAGGATTTAAATGTGGGTGATATTTTAACCAACTTTTTTTTGTAAGAAGCCTTTGTCCTTTCGACTTTTAAATCATTCTCCAGTTTAACACCCAAGAACATCAACCCTACCACTTACATTTATGGGCAACCTTTTTTTACAAAAAAAAACACTACAAGCATATTCAAATCTATTCTTTAGCCACCAGCAAATACACTGATCTATCCAAGCTTTAACAATTTACAGTATCTATCAGCTCTTCATGTGATACTGTATTAAAGGATTTCGAAAAACCATTAGGTAATCTTGACACCACTTTTAAGAGAATATCTTAAAAATTATAATAGTTTTAAATGGCAAATAGTCTTTTTTAAAAGTTTAAATTTTTTGCCTTTAAAAGGGAACGTACAGTTGCAAGAGATGTAAAAGTACAATGTCAACCCAAACCTACCCAGGGATTAGTTCAGAAAAAAAGGTAAAATTAAAACATTTTTTAAAAAATTTTATCGGCTATGTTCTTGGTTACACCTTAAAACATGCTATATACATTAGATTATATAGATGGTTTGATACTTAAATTGCACAATTACTGGACTGATAGCTACAATTTTGCTCGACATGAGGAGTAAGAATTAAAAGATAGACTCATTCCTTATCTGCAAACAGTGAACAATTCAGACAGTTATAGGGATTGCCTGCTACAGTATTTTACATTTTTTTCTCACAAAAACCTCGAAAAGACTCACTAAAGAAAATATGAGTACTGTAGAATCTAAAACGGTACGGAACTGGAACTACCAATCCCTGTCTGAGCTCACCTCTTACTAGCTCTACTGTAATTCACTTCCAAGTGCAGACAGAAGAAACTACTGCATTTTACATCCAAGGATCTCATGATATACAGCATATCATATCTCCGATGCTAAATACTTAATAGTTATGTCACATAGTATATTTGCCAAGATATTGCAACCATGATGATGATGTAGTAAAGTTCTTATTATGGAAAATATGACTTCTATGCATGTGGCACAAAATTGGAGCTGTGCTGTAAACGCCAGTAAGTCTGATTGAATGGAAAAAAAAACAGCTCTGAATCTAGAACTGCTTATTTGTAACTAGATAGGAAGGGGACATTAACATAAAACTTTAAAGCCACTTATCCAAATTCTAGAAATAAGGCATCTAAAGCAGCTCCAAAGTACTAACTCTACATCTTGATTTAGAATAAATTTGGAGATGAGAGAAATGTAAAACTATATTGACCACCATCAAGAGTTGGTACTAAACTTAATCTTACCATCACAGATGGATGACAAAACATGTATGTGGTATGCATAACTGTGCTGGGGCAACAGTGCTCTGGAGTATTGAGCTATTGAGATACTTCAAGCCAGAGCCAAACTGCTTATATCAATGTTCTTGTTAAGTTACTGAGACTTCAAGTTTATTAGACTCCGAACTGTTACAGCAAGTTCTGTGTTCAAAAGCTGCAAAACTGAAAATAAAGTGAAACCACCAAGCACCTTTGTTACATGAAGAAAAGAACAATTAAGTCTTCCATTTTACTGATTTCTTGCTACACTTGAAAGAGTTTTAAACCTTTGTTAAATTGGTGTCATCAATGGTGTGTAGTAACAGAGCTATGTGAAAAAGACTATATGTTGGCACACAGTAGTCCTATGTGCCAATATATAATGCTCTGTAATGTGTTGTATGTAGGAGATATTATTCTCTAAAAGAAAGACTGTATGTGTGGAAAAAAAAATACCTCCATCATACATCATGTGGTTATTACATTTCATACAGACTCTAACAGAACATCAAAATCCTATAGTCCTCTGTATGAAATTAGAGGCATATGGAGGCACATAGGTCCTATCAAAGACTAAATCCCAGTATAAAAATGAAAAAACATTCTGCCGTCTAAGCATAAGTCATTTTGTTTTATAAACCTTGACTTTAAATAGTCAAAAAATGTGACCTGCAACCAAAACGCGCTCCAACATTATGAACCGTATAACCTTCGTGCAATGATGTAGAAAAACTATGAAAAAAATATAAAGCATCGTATACAATAAATTAGCTAATATTATGAACATTCAAACTAAATTTTAAAATACCTTGTAAACGTGTTACACATTGTAGTGTTCACACTTGGCTTAACATTAAGGGTATGTTCACACGGCATTAATCTACAAGTGTAAATTTATGCTTCAAAATGAGCTTCGAAAGTATGCCTAATGAGAGCCGTATTTTGAAGTAAAAGTGTGTAGTGTATTTAGCAAAGCTTGTGTGTCAAAAATACGCTCCACTACAGTTTCTGTGATTTCACGAAACACCTCAAAAATTGACAAGGCACTTAAATTTACACAAGTGAAATTGGCCCAAAATACGTATCGCAAATACACTTGAAAAAAAAAACCTATTGTGTGAATGACTCGTATTTTACATCGCGATCAATGAGAGCTGCATAGAACATTGTTAAAAACTTATTTTGAGCTATATTTCAGCAAAAAGAATGCCCAAAAACAAGCGTAAATTTACACCGTGTAAACATACCTTGAGGCCGGGTTCACACAGCGTATAGCGGTGCGTACCTGTGCGTGCAGCTATACACCTGCTGTAAGAAGTACACACTGGCCAGCACATACTTGTAACAGCACTCTGGTCCTCCTTCACCTTCCCCAAATATCACTTCTTTTTATGGGCGCACAGTACGCGTCACGGAATTCACCGTAAAATCATAGCATTGCAACATAAATATGCGCCAAAGTACTTCCTGCATATACGCCTATGTCATATTTTCACTTTCAGTAACAGTTTTGCTTCAAATTCTAATCCATGTGAAAGGCAGGACATGACAAAGATCCAACTTCTTATTTAAGCTTAATGTAAAGTTCATTCCTCGTTCGATTGACTTGAAGGTTAAAATAAAGACGATGCACAGTCAGGACACTTTTAATTAATAATGTTGTAAATTAAAATTGAATTGTACGGCAAAAAGTTCCAAAAACACATGAAAGGCACTTAACATAACAATATTTGCATATTTAAATGGTACAGTTGGATTTACAGTGTTTTAAGATGCACTCTGATATGCCTAGTAAACTCACTAAGTTATGGGACCCTACTGCTTGTAGCATTTTAATTAAGATATGACTTAATTAGTACTGCTTCGTAAAGGAACTCTTTAGGTCTATGAGGAAGCACAAATAAGATAATTGATGTAAGCGCCAATGCCATCAACCTTTTGCTCTATTGTGACCCAAGATAAATGCGTCATCACTTTCAATCATTGTAAGGAATAATATTAATCTAAAAATAAAGTCCCAGCTTATCATTTTGATTCTGACTTTGCTACATAATATTAGGTTTTCAATCAAACACTCAAGCTATATTAGAAATAAAGTTTAGTTCACATGTTTAGAGTCTATGCTGGAGGTATATGTCAGATGGGTCTAAACTAGGCTGTGACATATTCACTGTTTAAAGCACGGGTGTCAAACACAAGGCCCGCGGGCCATATCCGGACTGTTGCCTTGTGTTATCCGGCCCAGCACCGCAGCGACTGCTTCACTGAGACAGGAGGAGGCTCGTGCAGCACAGCTCACACAGTGATCTCAGGGGGCGGGGCCAGAAGCTCTGTGCACAGAAGAAGAGCACCAACTGCCTGGCTCCGCCTGCTCAGTACTCCGGCCCCGCCCCCTGCAGGGCTGGCAGGACGCTGAGCAGATGAGCTTCCTGCCTGGCAAGAAGATACCAGCTCCTGCGGAGGATTGTTCCATTAGGCTGGTAAGTGGCTTCACTACTGAGGCCTTACCAACTAGTCCTCTACCTCCCCACCAGGTCCTATCAGATAACCCCCATCCCAGGTCTTACCAGTAAGCCCAGTTAACCCCTATCTCCCCTCTGGGCCTTAACAGCTAGCCTGCCTCCCCCCGGGGCCTCCACATCTGAGCCGCCCCCCCTGGGCCTCCACATCTGACCTGCCTCCCCCCCCCTGGGGCCCCCACACTGACCTGCCTCCCCCCCTGGGCGTCCACATCTACCTGCCTCCCCCCTGGGCCCCCAATCTGACCTGCCTCCCCCCCTGGGCCTACACATCCCCTTGTACCTGCCCTCCCCCCATGGGCCTCCACATTGACTGCTCCCCCCGGCTCCACATCTGACCTGCCTCCCCCCTGGGTCTCCACATCTGACCTGCCTCCTCCTGGGGCTCCACATTGACTGCCTTCCCCCTGGGCACCATCTGACCTGCCTCCCCCCTGGGCCTCCACATCTGACCTGCCTTTCCCCCTGGACCTCCCCTTCTTCCTGATTACCCTCAAAGGGCTGATTTTAACAGCAATACTGTACAAATGAAACTACTCCTTAATAGCTCACCTAACTGTTAAGGAGAAGTTACGTTTACACAGTTCTAAAATGATGTCGGCCCTTTAAGGTACGCAGTGAGGCCGATGTGGCCCCTGGTGAAAACGAGTTCGACACCCCTGGTTTAAAGGGAATCTTTCCCCTTGAACAAGCAAGCAATCTGATCTGCGGGCGGAACAGTTTTGTGGTAAGATTTAGTAGAACGTAAAACCTATTGAAATTCCTGCACATTTTGGGCTTCCGAGTCCTTTAGATGGTCTTAACTGATTTACAGTCATCTCTATATGTGCACTTACGCAGAAAATGCTGTCATTCACAGTTAAGACCGCCCACAGGACTCCTAAGCCCATAATGTGCAGGAATTTCAATAGGTTTTACGTTCTACTAAATCTTACCACAAAACTATATACCATATAGTTATACCAGCTGGTTCTGCTGTACAACGTGATGCCCACAAGCTTAATAGGTTTCCTTTAAGATTACAAAGGGAAAGAATGCTAATAGGCTCCCATTGTTTAAACAAAATAAAATATTGAACAGAATACATTTAACACATTGACTTTAAGAGCTCACATATTTAAGACAAGATAATCATTATCTTTGTGTATATCAATGTTTATATGTGTGTTTTTGCATGTATGCATTTGTATGTATGTGTGTTATTGTATGTACAGAGGGTGAAATAAGTATTAAACAAGTCACTAATTTTCTAAGTAAATATATTTCTAAAGGTGCTACTGACCTGAAAATATCAACAGATGTCAGTAACAACCCATCTAGACCACACAGGCAAATCAAACCATAGATGTCCATAAAGTAAGTAATGTGTAATAATAAGAAATAACAGCGATAAAGTATTTAACACGCTTACTGAAATGTATTTAATACTTTATACAAAAGCCTTTGTTGCTGATGACAGCGTCAAGATGCCTTGGCTCTATATTAGGGATCATTGTCTTGCTGAAATTTCAAACCTCGTTTCATCTTCATTATCCTGGTAGATGGAACCAGATTTTTATCAAGAATGCCTCAATACATTAGTCCATTTATTCCTTCCTTCACTTATACGAAGTTTGCCTGTGACGTATGCTGAAAAACATCCCCACACCATAATGTTCCCACCTTCAAGCTTCACTATAGGTATGGTGTTATTGGAACAATATGCAGTGTCTTTTGGCCCCCAAACATTTTGTGTATTATGGCATGCAAAGAGTTAAATTTTGGTCTCATCTGATCTGACTATATTCTTCCAATATTTCACAGGCTTATCTAAAGGTTGTTGGGCAAAATTTAAACATGCGTTTTGTTCAGCAATGGAGTCTTGTGTGGTAAGGGTGCCTACAGGCGATAGAGGTTAAGAGCATTATCTACTTTTTTATTTAAAACATTTGTTCCTGTTGACTCCAGGATTTTCACTCACTCTCCACAGGTGATCCTTTTGGGGAACTTCCATAATGATTCTTTTGACTCCTCTGTCTGAAATCTTGCAGGAAGAACCTGGTTGTGGCCGGTTTATTTTGAAATTATGTTATTTTCACTTATGGCCCCAACAGTGCCCACAGGAACCTTCAGTAGTTTAGAAATTCTTCTGTGACCAATGCCATCAGTATGTTTTGCAAGAAAATGGTTGTGAAAGTCTTAAGACAGCTCACTAAATTTTCCCTTCATGAGAGGTTTCTTACGTGGCACCTTTGAAATGAGACACCTTTTAATAGTCCATTAGCTGAACAAAATGGTATTATTTTTCACTAAGTGGCAAGATTGCTTTCTAATTACGGATAGATTTCAGTTGATGTCATGACTTTCCAAGGCCTTTTGCACCTCTTTTTCTTCATGTGTTCAACACTTTTTCCTTGTCATTTCTCTTTATTGCACATAATTTATGGAGAGTTATGGTTCGATTTCTTTTACTGTGTGGATTGGATGGGTTGTTACTGACATCTGGTGAGAATTTCATGCCGATAGCGCCTTTAGAAATTTATTTACTTAGAAAATTGGTGGCGTGTTCAATACTTACTTTACCAGCTGTGTCTGTATGTATGTGTATACACATACAAACAGCAAGTGAAGTAAGTATTGAACACGCCACCAATTTTCTCAGTAAATATGTTTATAAAGGAGATGTTCAAGATAGATAGGTACCGGCATACATTTCTCAAAGTCCATTCAACGTATTCAAATTACAATGTCCATCCAACTCAAACAGACGGGTTGGTGCTCAGTGATAGATAGCAACAAATAGATTTCCCAGAATTATAAAGTATTCAAGGCACTCAACCTTTTCTTTTTCTGAATTTTTTATTATTAAAGTGGATATGGGAGTCGGCACAAACATACAAGCGTGGCCTACGGCCGTTTCGTGTCCTCCGACGCTTTCTCAAGGCATGATGTCATGCCTTGCATTGAAGGACTTATATTTATAAAGAAGCTAATCACATGAAATTCTTTCCAGATTGTCGGTAGCAGCTCATGCAATCCACACAGGTAAAGAAATAAAACCATAGATGTCCTTAAATTAAATCATGCGCATAAATATAGGATCCCACATGAAAGCAAAATACTGTCAACAGCTTTTAAATAAAAACCATATGAAATCTTTATTGAAGCATAGGTATGTGCAGGCACATGTGTGTATGTATATACACACACATATATACACACACATATATATATATATATATATATATATATATATATATATATAGATACACACATAATACATATATATATATTATATATACATTAATATATATATAATATATATATATATATATATATATATATATACATACATACATACACACACATACATACATATATTATACACACACACACACACACACACACACACTGTGGCAAGGCGACCTCAGACAGTTGCATGTTTCGGCCACCAGGTGAAGAAAAACCGGATACAGACAAGCAACACACCAGCAAGGTTACCTGGCCATGGTGGGGTAAGAGCCATCCATATATATTGTCAACCACAGCCACAGTAAGTGGTTGGTAGCCGGTTATAGTTAGTGTGTTTGTTTTCTGCCATTCACGGGTCACAGGTCTCTGGAGACCTGTAAAAAGCCTGGTCCTAATGGTGATCTCGGGATGTGATCTGCTAGCTGGCAGTGGAGCTGATTAGAGATCTGGTACAAAGAGGCTTGAGGGAAGCCAATACGGTACAGTAAGGATACTGTTATTTTGTGGTGCTGGACAGTAGGTACAGACCACGGATAGAGAGGGTCTCTATGTGAGTTAGTGGCTAGACAGCCGAAGTCTTATGTTTATGATTTATGTGAATACAGTGAATCTGTACCTATATCCTGTGCTAGGTGAAATAAAACTAGCTAAGGCCAGGGACAAAAAGACATGGTGTCAGAGTGACATATATGGGTGTTCCAATACCCTTCTACCAAGGACAGCTATCCAAAAAGCTAAGCAATGACCTCTAGGATGGACCAAGATGGTGTCCAGGCGATACTGAGTCATTACAACACACAGTTGAAACCAGAAGTTTACATACACTATATAAAAAGACACATCTGCATGTTTTTCTCACTATCTGAAATGAAATCAGCATAAATACACCTCCCATTTGTCTCTGCTGTATATGTATAATTGCTCTGCTGTGTTTTGGTATGTTGAATTGTGAATAGTGGACTACACCTCCCATCATTTGTCTCTGCTGTATATGTATAATTGCACTGCTGTGTTTCTGGTATGTTAAATTGTGAATAGTGGACTACACCTCCCATCATTTGTCTCTGCTGTATATTGTATAATTTCAGTGCTGTGTTCTGGTATGTTGAATGCATAGATTTCTCCCAATCTCTGTCCTGTATAATTACCCTGTGTTTATTTGAATTGCTAGTGACCTGACATTCTGCCCCTGTAGCATCTCCTCTGCTGGCTTATTTGTAACTCCACCCATTGCTGGCAGCTGGGCCCACTGATTTATATCATCCACATAGGATAGTATAAATTAGTTAGCTTGGGTCAGTCTGACCATTTGGGTCAGTATAGCCATGTAGAGTAGTGAACCATATCTGTAAGTGAACCAGATATGAAAGTGATTGATAGAGCTGAATCAAGGTATCTGAAATAAAACCGAACTTGATTGATTGAGCACCCCAGAGCCCTTACAAGCAACTGATCATGATCTTTTTCATCTCTTCACAGGTATGTTGAATTGTGAATAGTGGACTACACCTCCCATCATTTGTCTCTGCTGTATATGTATAATTGCTCTGCTGTGTTCTGGTATGTTGAATTGTGAATAGTGGACTACACCTCCCATCATTTGTCTCTGCTGTATATGTATAATTGCTCTGCTGTGTTCTGGTATGTTGAATGCATAGATTTCTCCCAATCTCTGTCCTGTATAATTACCCTGTGTTTATTTGAATTGCTAGTGACCTGACATTCTGCCCCTGTAGCATCTCCTCTGCTGGCTTATTTGTAACTCCACCCATTGCTGGCAGCTGGGCCCACTGATTTATATCAATGAACTCCACATAGGATAGTATAAATTAGTTAGCTTGGGTCAGTCTGACCATTTGGGTCAGTATAGCCATGTAGAGTAGTGAACCATATCTGTAAGTGAACCAGATATGAAAGTGATTGATAGAGCTGAATCAAGGTATCTGAAATAAAACCGAACTTGATTGATTGAGCACCCCAGAGCCCTTACAAGCAACTGATCATGATCTTTTTCATCTCTTCACAGGTATGTTGAATTGTGAATAGTGGACTACACCTCCCATCATTTGTCTCTGCTGTATATGTATAATTGCTCTGCTGTGTTCTGGTATGTTGAATTGTGAATAGTGGACTACACCTCCCATTATTTGTCTCTGCTGTATATGTATAATTGCTCTGCTGTGTTCTGGTATGTTGAATGCATAGATTTCTCCCAATCTCTGTCCTGTATAATTACCCTGTGTTTGTTTGAATTGCTAGTGACCTGACATTCTGCCCCTGTAGCATCTCCTCTGCTGGCTTATTTGTAACTCCACCCATTGCTGGCAGCTGGGCCCACTGATTTATATCAATGAACTCCACATAGGATAGTATAAATTAGTTAGCTTGGGTCAGTCTGACCATTTGGGTCAGTATAGCCATGTAGAGTAGTGAACCATATCTGTAAGTGAACCAGATATGAAAGTGATTGATAGAGCTGAATCAAGGTATCTGAAATAAAACCGAACTTGATTGATTGAGCACCCCAGAGCCCTTACAAGCAACTGATCATGATCTTTTTCATCTCTTCACAGGTATGTTGAATTGTGAATAGTGGACTACACCTCACATCATTTGTCTCTGCTGTATATGTATAATATTTGCTCTGCTGTGTTCGGTATGTTGATGCATAGATTTCTCCCAATCTCTGTCCTGTATAATTACCCTGTGTTTATTTGAATTGCTAGTGACCTGAACATTCTGCCCCTGTAGCATCTCCTCTGCTGGCTTATTTGTAACTCCACCCATTGCGGCAGCTGGGCCCACTGATTTATATTAATGACTCCACATAGGATATGTAAAATTAGTTAGCTTGGGTCAGTCTGACCATTTTGGTCAGTATAGGCCATGTAGAGTAGTGAACCATATCTGTAAGTGAACCAGATATGAAAGTGATAGATCTGAATCAAGATATCTGAAATAAAACCAAAATTAGACCGGAAGTGGCCGAAGGGGGCTAGGAGGAACGCCTTTTCTTGTAAGTATCTAGGCTTCTTAAAAATAAAAAAAACCCTATTCACCATGCTCAGTATTGCTGTCTATCTTGCAGCCATCTACCTCCTGGCTTACCACCCAGTTAGTGCCCCAGAGAATCTTATCCACATCAGCGCCTCGCTCCTTTCCCTTTTCAAATACCACAAACCACCTGCTCACATATTGCTGCACAAACGCCGCTCATACTCATCACTGAACCATCTGCTGTATCTTTTCTTTCTCCTGCTTCTTGCTGCAGGTGACATTTCTCCTAACCCCGGCCCACCCTCCATTACTGCTCATCCCACCTCCTCCTCCCATAGAAACCCTGCTAACCAAATTGATATTCGCTGTACATCTTTTCCAGTCCCTTTGAAATGTGCTCTGTGGAACGCCCGATCCGTCTGCAACAAACTCACTGCTGTTCATGACCTGTTTCTCTCCAACTCCCTCAACCTGCTAGCCCTCACAGAAACATGGCTCCAGCCATCTGACACCGCTTCCCTTGCCGCTCTCACCTATGGCGGCCTACACTTCACCCACACCCCCAGACCTGAGAACAGGCATACTTCTCTCTCCACACTGCACTTACCAGGTCCTTCCTCCTGCACCCTCACTCACTTTCCCCTCCTTTGAGGTCCACACCCTCAGACTCTTTCAGCCATTTTCCCTCCGAGTCGCGGTTGTGTACAGACCTCCCGGCTCACCCCGCCAGTTTCTGGATCATTTTGCTGCCTGGCTCCCTCACTTCCTCTCTACTGAAATACCCACTCTCATCATGGGTGACTTTAACATCCCTATTGATGACCCCATGTCTCCCTCTGCCTCTCAGATCCTTTCACTAACCTCTTCTCTTGGCCTCTCGCAGTTTACTAACTCTCCCACCCACAAGGATGGGAACTCTCTGGATCTGGTTTTCTGTAACCGTTCCTCAATCTCTAACTTTAATAATTCTCCTTACACTCTCTCTGATCACAATCTTATTTCCTTCACTATTACTAATTCTCACCCATCTCTGGACACACCTGCCCGTCTCCCGTTCAGATATATCCGCTCCATGAACGCTCAGGAATTCACAGACACCATACAGTCCTCACTGCCCCCAATCTCCTCCCTCTCCTGCCCTGACCTGGCGTCCAAACAATATAATGAAACTCTTTCCACCACCCTGGACACATTGGCACCGCTCACACACCGCACCACTAGAGTCAGACACCCACAGCTATGGCACACGCCTCAGACTCGCCATCTGCAGCGATGTTCCAGATGTGCGGAGCGTCTGTGGAGGAAGTCGAAGCTACCTGCAGACTTTCTCCACTACAAATTTATGCTCAGGACTTATCAAACTGCCCTTCACAGTGCCAAACAAAAATATTTCACCTCCCTCATCGCAACCTTACATAACAACCCTAAACGCCTGTTTGACACCATCCACTCCCTTCTTAGGCCTAAAGCTCAGCCCCGGTCTCTGACCTCTGTGCTGAAGACCTGGCCACTCACTTCAAAGAGAAAATTGACAAAATCCGGCAAAACATCTCATTTCACACCCCAAGCAGCAGCCATCTGGTCCCTCCCCGCACATCCCCCCACCTACTCTCAGCTCTTGACCCGACGACAGAAGAAGTGTCCAGGCTTCTGCTGTCTGCACGCCCCACCACCTGCTCTAGTGACCCCATTCCCTCCCACCTTGTCCAGTCTATTTCTCCAGCTATCATCTCTCACATAACTGCAATCTGTAACCTCTCTCTCTCTCTCCTCTGGGATCTTCCCATCTTCCTTTAAACATGCTATTATAACCCCCTTACTGAAAAAGCCCACTCTGGACCACTCCTGCGCTGATAACTACCGACCAGTCTCTAACCTGCCCTTCATCTCCAAACTCCTGGAACGCTTGGTCTACTCTCGCCAAATCCGCTATCTCTCCGCTAACTCTCTTCTGACCCTCATGCAATCAGTTTTCCGCACCCTACACTCCCGGAAACTGCTCTAACTAAAGTCTCCAATGATCTCCTAAACAGCAAAATCGCAGGGTAACTACTCATTGTTGCTTCTTCTGGATCTCTCTGCAGCGTTTGACACTGTTGATCACCAACTTCTCCTCAGCATGCTCAGCACCATTGGCCTCCAGGACACCGCTCTCTCTTGGTTCTCATCTTACCTTTCTAACCGCTCCTTCAGTGTCTCATTTGCAGGTTCTACCTCCTCTCCTCTTCCTCTTGCTGTCGGGGTTCCTCAGGGATCCGTTCTTGGTCCTCTCCTCTTCTCAATCTATACAGCCCCCCATTGGACAAACCATCAGCAGATTTGGCTTCCAGTACCATCCCTACGCTGATGACACCCAATTTACACCTCCTCCCGAGACATCACTCCTGCTCTGCTACAAAACACCAGGGACTGCCTGTCTGCTGTCTCTGACATCATGTCCTCCCTGTATCTTAAACTAAACCTCACTAAAACTGAACTTCTAGTCATCCCACCATCTACAAACAGACCCTACCCTCCCCTTTCTGTATCTGTGTGTGGCACCACCATAACTCCTAGGCAGCAGGCCCGCTGTCTTGGGGTTATACTAGATTCCGATCTGTCTTTCGTCCCATATATCCAATCCCTTGCCCGCTCCTGTCACCTGCACCTCAAGAACATCTCCAGAATCCGTCCTTTTCTCACTGTGGAAACAACTCAAACTCTCATTGTTGCTCTTATTCATTCTTGTCTCGACTACTGTAACTCCTTGCTTATCGGTCTCCCCACTGCTGCAAACTCTCCCCTCTACCAGTCTGTTCCTGAATGCAACAGCCAGGCTTTTCTTTCTTTCCAGCCGCTATACTGATGCCTCTACCTTGTGTCAGTCACTGCACTGGTTTGCCTATCCAGTTACAGGATACAACATAAACTCATCACTCTCACTCATAAAGCTCTCCACAATGCTGCTCCTCCCTACATCTCCTCCCTCATCTCTGTCTAACACCCTACCCGCTCTCTCCGCTCTGCTGATGATATCAGGTTACACTCATCAATCATCCGAACCTCCCATGCCCTTCTCCAAGACTTCACACGTGCGGCACCAGTTCTCAGGCACACTCAGAACTCTCATAGCTTTAAAAGGGCCCTGAGAATACATCTTCTCACTCTGCCCTACCAGACTCCCTAATGCAAACCCCCCACCTCTCCCACATCCCTAGCGCACTCATCTCATTTTCGGCACTTAGCTGTATATAGATGTATATAGAGGGTGGCAGGTTTCATTCCGAATTCTATGAAAAACAACCCCATATTTATGTCACTGGTGGACCATTGTAAAATTAGCACTTCTTGCCCTTCGTCTCTCCCGTACACCCTAATAAAATTGTAAGCTCTTGCGAGAAAGGGCCCCTCACACCTTGTGTCTCATCTGTAAGTACTTTTAATGTGAAAATGTCTGTACTTTACCCTCCAAATTGTAAAGTGCTGCGGATATGTTGGGCGCTATATAAAAAAGATTATTATTATTATATTTTAAATTAATTTTAGGTAAATTAGGATTACCAAAATTATTTAATTTGCCAAATTCCAGAATAATGAGAGAGTGAGAAGTAAAAGAGAAGTAAAAGGCCGAGATGTCCTTAAGGTTGTATAATAGCCAGCCCTTCTATCTCTTTTTAAACAAAAGCGTTTATAGCTTTGGGGGGTGGTGAGTTGCCTAGATAGGGTGATTTGTGCTAATCCCCTGTGATTTGCTAAACCATTGTAGTGGTGCATATCAGAGCTCAGAATTTAAATGGAGCCCGTCTCCTATACTGGGGCTGCCACCTCTGCCAACGCTGGCTGTATTCTTTAGGGAAAGTGAAAAAGCAAGTCCCTCAATGTCTGGACCCTGTCTATCCCTATCATTGTGTTACTTGCCACATAAAATGAAATGGAGGGCTGGTTAGACCCACTTGTTTTTTATGGTGCATGGTCTATTTTTGATTGGATTTTGTGAGGTATAAGAATTTTTTTTTTTTTGTTTTTTTTTTTTTTGTTTAAGGTGCTCCCTGCTTCTCCATAGTTTTAGATTTTACCTGCATACTCAGATCACAGATACAATTGAAAGAGGTGGAATACTAGCAATATTAACTGTGTAAATCTTATTTGCATACTTCACTAAAGTATTAAACTGTTTAGGATTATATTTTTTTCTTAAAGTTTAAAATGAGGCCAACAGCAATGAGAGCTCTGTAGTCTCACCTGTGCAACCTGCATACTAAATCTTCAATGGGACTCTTATCTGCAGCTGCTTAACCTATGGATGACTGCCTACCCTGGAGCAAGAATGTAAACTGAGGAGTATATATTACACTTTACCATGGTCCCTAATGTATGTTTAGCCATTGTGTTTGGACCCTGGGCACAGTTTGTAGACTGTGACTAATGTATATGCAATACCATTTCTCCTAAGACTAGTGAACACTAGCATCTCAGCAGTCTTTTCTGAGCTCATTAACATGATAAAAATCTATGTATGTAAATCTTTTATGTATATAACATAAAACACAAAATACAATATACTAACTAAAACAACCTTAAGAGACAATAGACACATGCTACATTTAGATTGAGTTTGTAGTGTATGTCAAAGGTATAGGTCAGATTCCCTATATACTTCTATATAGTCAAACACTGCAGTAGTTCACCCATTGGCTCTCACGTTAGAAAAAATACATAAAGCAGGCTTTGCAGTCAGGTACACCATCATAATGGAAAAATGTAGCAATGTAAAATAGCCAATAATAAGGTAAAAATACACTCTTTTGGCTGAACGGGGGCTATGAATAGTTTTAAAATATGTGGCACAACCTTCTTAGTGTATAAGCTAAATGGATGCTGAAAACACAAATGTAAAATCAACCTTAGTTGTAGGAAGCGGGAATTTATGAGTTGACAAAATATAAGTCAGTTGATCCAAATATATTGTATGTAATTGGCGCCTGTAGCATAATGCAAGGTGATTTAGAAAGGCGGGTGCCTGTAGCAAAGACCTGTAGTTAAAGTAACATCAGCAGAAAGTGGTCAATGACTGAAAACTAATGCAAAACTGGCTTAGTCAAATGCATATATTAAATAGTTGTGGTCTATTGATAGACCTTGGAAATTAACTACAAGAGGCCAATATCTGAAAATAGTTGGGCCTGGTTCACATCCGCTTCATATTTACTGTTTTTCTATCTGCCATAGGCACATAAAAACAATAATAATTGCGGATTCAGTTTTGTGATGGACACAATTGACTATAATGGGGTCTGTAGGGTTTCCATCACGGTGTCTGTAAGTTGAACAGAAAAAAGTACTGTATTCTGCATTATTTTCTACGTAATATTTTCTACATATTTGACAGAATTCACTATGGAGGCTATAAATAGAACTTCCAACACAGATAGGAACTTGGCCTAAAACTCACAATAAATCTCTATAATGGAAGCTACGGTTCATATTAACACAAAAGAAGCTCGTAAAGGATACATTGACCAGATACTAATGTGATAATACATAATACCTCCAAACAAAATCACTGAAAATAAGATATGGTTTGGGCACTCAAAAAGCATAAAACACCAAAAGAAGAAAAAGAGGACACACCCCCTGAGGAAACATTGGTGAAACATGCATTGGAGCGTCAGGTGCTTCCTCTGTGGAGATTTTTTAATTATGGGTAAGAACGAATTATTATGCATCTTTGTTTAAATTCTGTCCTTTCTTGAGTTGTTTACTATGTAGCTACAAGCATTTTACTAGATAATTATTCTGTGAAATGAATTGGAAGGAGCCCAAGTGATTAAATATGTTATCTACACATTTGGTTGCACCTGTATTGTGTTGACATTGTTCTATTTTTTTTTTCTTTAATAAAATATTGATATTAGAATATGGTACTTAATCCTCTTTTTCTTCTTTTGATGTTATAATGAAAGACACAGAATAGTAAGTAATATACCCTGAACATGATCTGTCCATCATACACCCTACTGACGTATTACATCAGTGCAAGGGGTTTCATACATAGTTGCTGGAACAAATACTAAGTCACTCAATATAAAAACGGTATTAACAGAAACATTCCTTCACTGCATTTTAACTTTCTTAGTACTATATTTAGAATTGTATGATTAGTAGAGTATTCAACCTAAAAAAGGGTTTCCATTCATCCGGTTTACTTAAGTGTGTTTCTTCAATATGAAGCATGACTGCAAGAATTAAAAAACATGACTGTTTTTACCCAACAATCCTGAAAGCACACTGATACTTTTTACAACTGCAATCTGAATCAGGGAAACGCAAGGAATAAAATGTCTTTCTTTTTTTTTTTTATTCCAATGTTCCAATGGTAGCCACTAAGTAAGAGGATAGCCCTAAAACGATTCCTTAATGTATATCAGTTGGATGTTCCCAATAACCACCTGCAATACATTTCATAATGTAATTTAAATATGTCTTATTAAAAAGTAAAATGAGGGAGTTTCCCACTATAGCGATGGCATGTCACCAGGATATGCTATAGTTTTCTGAATGATGGAGATCTTTCTGCTGGGATCCCAATCAATCTCCAAAATGAAGAAGCCACAATGCTAGTGGATGACTGAACTTTGTTCAAAGTGTTTTCCTGCATGGCAGACAACTAGGAAAACAGTTATGCAGGGAAAAGCCTGAAAGAATTTCCAGCCCTTGTTTCTGGAATTGCTGAAATTACAGGAGATTGGCTACTCAACCAATATTAAACTTGATTTCCATTCTTTTTAAAAGGTTACTGCTGGTCAGGAAAATAGAAAACAATGGCTTTACTCTAAAACCTGCACCATTTTAGTGCCATGGTGCTCCTTGCTGATGACCTCACTGCAGCCTCAGCCTTCTCTTCATTGATGGGCAACACAGAACTAGTGATTGGCTACAATGTCACTTGAATTTGAATTGTGACGCTGTCAACTGGGAGGACCAAGAGCAGCCTTAGTGATGAAATGGAACATTTTCAAGAGCTGAGCAAAGTTTTTTGTTATTTTTATTTTACCCCCTCACGGACCAGCAGCAACTTTTTAAGAATGGATAACCCCTATACAAAGGGTAGACCAACAAAATATGCCATAAAGGCCTTATTGGAGCTGGATCTTACCTCTGGGACATGCACCTATCTCCAGAATAGATCCCCAAAACTTCCAGTTCAGGAAGAAGAGGCCACGCTTGTGTGGTTACTCTGCACTTATTTCAGCAGTCGTCCAAGTACAGCCAAATGCAGCCACTCGGCTGCACTTGGCTCTCCCATTAAAATAAATGGAATGTAACCACTTCTACATTCTGACCCATAAATGTATGCCAGAAATTATTAGATGGGAAACCAAATGTTACTCTGTATTTTAGCAACATGCAATAATAAGATAACCTTGCATTTTAGGGCACATTAAATTATTATATAATTTGTACCATTAGTCAAAGACTGGTAAATACTGGGTAATGGTATAATATTCTTTAGAATAATTTGTTGTAATCTTGTATGTGTTTTAATAATTCAGATGCTCAAATAAGAAGACAAGAGAGAGTTAAATCTGCCATACCTTCATCACTCTGTGCCTGATTACATTTGAAGTAATTTCCTAACACTACTGCAAAAGTTATCCAGTTACAGAGCTTCAGTATCATTTTCTGTCAAACGTCACTCGGGGCCAATCTGAAATGAGAAAGAAAAAAAATCAACAACATGAAGATATGACACGCTCATTTATCAGTGACAGGCATGTTGTGGAGGATTCCATTCTGTTCATCATCGGTGACTGGTATCAATAACAGTGTAACTGCTCTTCTCCAGAGAAGTAAGCATTGTGACTTTACTTATTGCCCTCTAGCAATTCTGAAAAGAGAGCTTTCTGATAACAAATCCGCAATACAGAGACTTTTGTTTTCTTTTGCTTTTTTTCTACGCCACCAAGATGTGTCAGGAGTTCAGAAAATAATACCAAAGTACTAAAATTGACTGTAAAATGTTATGGCAGTTGTAAAAAAAACATCAATCTAAAAATAAAACCTGTCTCTTATATGACACAGACGTCCACATGAAATCCCAGACGCAACTTAAAAGGATACCAATGCTAAAATGCCAGCAGACAAAAGCAAGCTAATATACTTTATTTATACACTACCAGGACCACTCATGGGCTTTGTGAATTGTGTAAAGTGTATTTAAAGTTAAAGGGGTTGTCTCGCTACAATGATTGGGTTTTAATATAAAGATCTTTAAAAAACAAGCAGCTTTGCAATATATGTTCATTACAAATGTCCTACTGATTTTGAGCTAGCCCTGTTAGTATTACTACATCAGCTTCTCAGATCTCTATAGTAGCCGACCTGTTGATCCTTATCTTACTGGCTGTCAGGTCTGAATGACTCATCACCTTTGAAGACAGGTCGGAGCAGAGAGCCCCCCCCGCACAGAATGCTTCTGTAGTGGAGGGGGGAGGGGAGGAGGACTCTGGCGTCTGGTCCATGCTGCTTGGATTAACCCTGTGTGTGCCTGCGTCCTCCTGCTCTCTACACAGATAGATGTGACAGCAGTGACCCTGTCTGTTACTATAATCATGATATGTCTTTGGAACTGTGACTATACTAATATTATACAGATCAGGGGGCATGTGAATACTTTATGTTCTCCTGTATTAGTGAGACATTCTGAGTATAGTAACACTGCCCTTGTTGTTGCTGGAGATGTGGAGACTTGTAAGCTAAGCAGGGGATATAGGAACACATGCATCCCCTCTGCTCTATTAGCACACAGCTTCATATTCCTCTCTACACTCCTAGATCAGCCCTCTCCTGCAACAGACCTAGGAGACCTAGGCAGGCACACACAGGGTGAACTCTGAGAGCAAACCCCCTCCCCCCCCCCCCTGTATAGAAGTTACGTAGCTGCCTGTGTGCTGATGGGAGGGGGGAGAGCGAGCAGAAGAGACAGACAGGCTAGCACGCCCCTCAGTTCAACTTACCAGGGACACTGACAGGCTGAAAGCTCGTAATGAGACAACTCCTTTAAATATGTCTGTAAAAACTATGCAATATGACCACAGTATGGGATAATGTACAGTGGGAAAAATAAGTACTTGATACAATGGCGATTTAGCAAGTTTTTTCACAAATAAAGAATAAAGAGGTAATTATTATCGTAGGTGAACTAATACTGTGAGAGATAGAATCTAAAAAAAATCCAGAAAGTTACATTGTATGATTTTTAAATAATTACTTTGCATTTTATTGCAAGAAATAAGTATTTGATCACCTACCAACCAGAAAGAATTCGGTCTCTCAAATACCTGTTTTTCTTTAAGAAATCGTCCTATTCTGCACTCATTACCTGTATTAATTACACCTGTTTTAACTCTTTACTGGTATAAAAGACACACTAAATCAATCACACTCCAACCTCTCTACCATGGCCAAGACCAAGGAGCAGTCTAAGGACACCAGAGACAAAATTGTAGACTTGCACAAGACTGGGTTGGACTACAGGACAATAAGGAAGCAGCTTGGTGAGAAGGCAACAACTGTTTGCGCAATTATTACAAAATGGAAGAAACACAACATGACTGTCAATTTCCCTTGGTCTTGGGCTCCATGCAAGAGCTCGTCTCGTGGAGTAAAGATGATTCTGAGAAAGGTCAGGAATCAGCCCAGAACTATACAGGAGGACCTGGTAAATTACCTGAATAGAGCTGGGACCACAGTCTCAAAGGTTTCCATTAGTAACACACTAAGCCGTCATGGATTAAATTCCTGTAGCCTCCAATATTAGTGCAAATGGTATATATACAACGGTATGTTTCCGTAATAAAATATATAAATTTTTATTCAAATCTTACATAAAAATTTGAATGTCCAGTGTAAACAGATTCCACACTTCACTTTCTATATATTGTATTATCATTTATCATTCACCTGGTAGTTCATTGAAGAATCTCCTTTACTTTGCGTAGTCGCATGGGAGATTTCGTCCGGAGTGGACTTGTTGCATTCAGCGTCTGTGCTGTGTGAGCCTTCCTCAACACCTCACCTCTCAAACAGCGCTATGTCTCGCGACGTTTCGAGAGCTACGTGCCCTCTTTGTCAAGCATAGAGGTAACCATAGGATACATCACTTATATATGATTCCTGTGTGTCTCAATGTACATTCATTATCTTAAAAACAATAATAATAAAAACAAGCGGATGCATCCCGATGACGGCCAATAAAATATTTATCTTTTTTTATTATAGCCATACCTATTGTAGCAACTTTTGGGGTTCTTACATAGC
>JAODAL010018838.1:0-73613 GCA_025379985.1 Phyllomedusa bahiana
TTGGCGTAAAATCGTACTCGGCGGTGGGGCAGTTCTTTGCTAAGACACCGGAGGAGCCGAATTGGGTATATGTAGAATCTGTGGGCAGAAAGTGAAGCATGGCCAGGGAGCTAACTTTGGCACCATGGCCCTGTGTCAACACATGCAGCATCACCATCCGGTGGTCTGGGAGAAACGTGGCTCAGATGTAGTGGTCCATCCTGCCGCCGCAGCAGCGGCCAGTGGCACGCATGCCATTGCAGCCAGTCAAGGCTCCACCACCTCTACAGAAGGAGCTGTTGTCTCTTTGCCATCATTTCCCGGTCCAGATGCTCCTGCTCCTTGCTACTCATGGCGCCAGCAGTCATTCAGCGAGGCAATTGCAAAGAGACAACATTATGCTTCCAACCATCCTAAGGTTCAGCAGCTGACTGTGCTCCTGTCCGTTTTTTGGTACTGAAGTTCCTCCCTTTCCAAATGGTGGACTCTGTACCATTCAGAGAACTAATGGCTTGTGCCGAGCCGAGATGGAGAGTGCCAAGCCGTAATTTCTTTTCCAAAATGGCAGTACCAGCACTTCAGAAATATGTAGAACAGAAGGTGGGCCAGTCCTTGAGCTTATAGGTTTGATCCAAGGTGCACGGCAGCGCGGACGTCTGGAGCTGTAACTCCGGTCAGGGCCACGACATGTCCTGTACCGCCAACTGGGGGAATGTGCTGCCTGCCCAGGCACACCAACAACTTGGACAGGAGACGCCGCTTTCTCCTCCACGTTGTCAAACTGCGGCTCCTGCGCCAATGTCCGCCTCCTCCTCCACCACCACCACCATCTCAGCCTCCACAAGTACTGCTCCATCATACTACATGTATAGGGCACAGCGGTGTCACGCAGTTCTACACCTGGCTTTCCTCGGAGAACGTAGTCACACAGGGGAGGAACTGCTCCGCGTCATGCAGCAATAAATCGATGTGTGGCTTTCTCCGCGCCAATTGCAAATCAGAAAAATGGTGACGGACAATGGGAGGAACATGGTGTTCGCCCTGCACCGAGGAGGGATGGTCCATGCACCCTGCATGGCGCATGTGTTCAATCTGGTTGTGAAAAGGTTCCTGAAGTCTTCCACCAATCTTCAGAAGATTCTGAAAATGGCCAGGAAACTGTGCATGCACTTTATCCATTCCTACAAAGCCAGGAACACCCTCCTCGAGTTGCGGCGGCAGAACGGTCTCCCCCAACACACTCTGATATGCAATTTTTTGATGATCCAGGCAGACAGGAGTACTCCCCTGTGTAACTTTGATGTCAGCCAGTGGCAGCTCATGTGTGACACCTGCCGTTTGTTGAGGCCATTCAAGGAGGCCACGTTATTTGTCAGTCACCAGGACTACGGGATGAATAACGTCATTCCACTGCTTCATGTCCTGGAACAGATGCTGAAAAATCTGTCTGGGCAGGGGACTGGAGACGTGGTGACTACATCTCGCGGCCACACGAGTCCGGTGGGGACTGAAATTGAGGAGGAGGAGGAGAAGGAGAGGAGGAGGAGGAGGCTCATTGGAGCAGAAGCATTGTCTGGTGAAATGAGTGGATTTTCTACCCAGGTGACAAGAGAGGAGGAGCAGGAGCAGCTGGAGGAGGTAGATGGAGATGAGGAAGACAAGGCAGATGACCCGCAAGCACCATGGCAGTATACAGTGGAGATGGAGGCAGGGAGCCCCTCAGAGTCACTTGTGCAGATGGCCTGCAGCATTCTGATTTGCCTGGTTAGTGACAGCCGAATAGTCAGCATCCGGTAGAGGGATGACTTCTGGCTCTCCACCCTATTGGACCCTCGCTACCGGTCCAAAATGGGAGCTTTTTTTCCCAGCTGCTGAGAGGGAGGACAAACTCAAATACTATAGGGAAATACTCCGTAGTCAGTTGGCCGCTGCCTATGTGTGGCATCGTCCCTCCTCTCACAGGTCTGAGCGGGGGGTTCTTCAGCGCTCACGTACTACTGCCGCGGCTGCTGGGGGAAGGTGAGGGGGGGGGGTCGGAGCAGTACCAGCTCCAGCAGCAGCAACCTAAGGCGGGAGTCACTGATGAGCAGCTTCCTTCACCGCTAAGTGAGGAGGGCAGTCGCCAGCTAGCAGCAGCAGCAGGACCTGGAGCAGTCCCTGAACCAACAGGTGGTGGCCTACTTGGACAGCACTCTGCCACCCCAGTTAGAAGATCCGCTAGACTAATGTTGCACCTGAGCCCTCAGCTTGTTTTTTTCCAGCTTTCGCTGGCATGACTTTATCAGGCTACATTCCCGCTTGAGTTGTTTTTTGGTCAGTTTTGCCCTCTTAAGTGCCCAGGGAAGTTTATAGTGAAGCGATTCTAAGAGCGGCAGCAGTCATCTGCGTGTCATACTAAAACACAACATTGTATGAAGACCAAACCAAGCTCCCTCTGCATATTTAAGCATGGCACAACATTCTACAGCACCCTGCAGGCTCTGTGCAGCCTGGAAATAGCTGTTTTTTTAACTCGATTCGTCCCGAAGTAATTCGGACCAAATTTATTTTTGTCGAGAAATTCGGCGAAGTGACCGAACCGAATTTTGGAGAAATTCGCCCATCTCTATATATAAGCCCCCAGTAGGTATGTAGGTATATAGGCTCCCTTAGTACATGCTTTATACCACTGTTTTAATGCACTTCTGTGCCACATTAAACAAAATAGGTATGGATTTGCCAAATAGAGCATGGCTTTATGGGAAGATGGCATGGCATACGTATTAAACAGTATTAATAAATTTGCCCTTAGGTGTGTACCCAATATTTATAAACTGGAAAAAGCCTGAGCTAATTTGCCTATGGGTTCTGGCTATATTATTGGATCGGTAAAATCATGAAAAGACCATGTGATTACTACTTATGCATTCTGTATAATCGAAGTATAAAGTTTGCTAGATGTGAATCTACAATTTATGTTTGTCTGCGTTTTTGATTACTTGTTTATGACAAATACCTATACAAAATCATTTTACAGGCAATTTGCATTGCCATACACTAATGTATCCCTGCCTGAGAGAAAATGGTTTCCTAGTGTTAGGGTTCTTTCAATGTTACATTCCAAATGCCATGCCTCATATATAATTCATTGGCTAAAAGGCTCTTATGCAAATCAATTGCCTAGAAGTAGCAGAGGGAGGGCAGCTGCATAGCATATTTTAGTAAACGGCAGATTATGGGTGTTTATTAGAGGTTTACAATGACAGAAACATTCAACAGTACTCATAAAGTGCCTAGATATAAGTTATTGCCCCCTGTAAGGAGTCACAGCTGCCTCTGGCCATTTTACATAAGAAAAACAGCTGCCTCATACCGCCACCTAGCACATGCAAACCTCCTAGTGGGACGAGACGTGCCTCTTTCTATGGTATTCATAGTAATAGCATTTTATAAGGTATATATATACAGTTTTTCACTAGTGAACCCTTGTAACCTGCTTCTTGTGTAGACAAGTATGTATCTATACAATATCTCCTGGCGCTTTCCCTTGTGTTCTCAAACACCCAGTTATATTTTATCTTGCTGTCCTTCCACAGCCTTTTTTGCTCCACAGTTCAGACAGCTGTATCTGCTGCTCTTATTTATTTCAATGTTCATAGATATATTTCTTTCTGAGGCACATTAATCAATAAGCCCTAGCTTACAGGAAGCAGAGTGCATGAAAGGAGGCATGTGGAGTCCTTGCGGTTCTGTGCTATGTATGGAGAAAAAAGTTCAGGGGAATATAGTTCAGAAATAAGACTTCCAATGGAACATGGCTTGATTTCAAATAGGAATAAAACTGAGGGATAATAAGTTATAGGAGAGCCCCAAAAACTTCTATGGGCATCATATTACATCTCTGCACAATTCAAAAGTATAACTGTTGTCACAACTCACAGGAGATATGCAAAAGATCCGAGGGTTTGGTGTAGAACCATGCCAGGGAGTTTGGACTTCACCATAGGGGACTCCCAGGTCATTACATTCAACCCAGCTGATGTCCAAACACAGTACCAAGGATGTAGAGAGGAACCGTAGTCAGATAGGCCAAAGGTTTAGGCAGGCGGTGCTCTTTTGTATTTAGAGCCGAAGCCATAAGTTTGGGCAGGCAGTGGACAGGTAATGAAGGTCTAAGCTAAGGTCGGGAACCAGGATTCATCAATACATGGGAAGTCACTAAGGATGCAAGAAACCACAGCAAGTATCAAACACAGGAACTGGTAAGTGTGCCTTTAAAAAGACATCAAAATTTACTGATTGAAGGAAGAACAGGTTAGCCGACACACACTGGCCCTTTAAATAGCAAACAAGTCACATGGAGCTGAGTAAGCAGCTGCTGTTATATAGTAGTTTATATGAGACTCAAGAGACAGTTCACACCTCGTTTTTGTCTCTGTCCGCCGAATCCATTGGGTACCATAAAAAAACAGTACATATATTGCTAGAGAGAGCAATAGAACAAGCATAGTCTTTTTTGGACTGTATTTATTCTATTCTAACAACATAAACGCTTTCTGTGCCAGACACAGAAGTCTAGTAGATAACGTTATTAAATCAGAGGCGGAAAGTGTGTACATTTGGAAATAAGAGCAAATGTAGCTAGGCTGTTCATCGGAACTCTAATTAGAACAAAGGGAACATTCAGACCATCTGCATTCAAAACAGGGAGGGTTTAAAGGGGTTTTGCCACGATCTCATTTCATACCTTCTACATCCAGCTCTTCAGCTCTGTGTGCTCAGAAGGGGGCGTGTGTAATTTGGTTGAATTGCATATCATGTGACCCAGCAGGATGACATCACCAGGCCTTTCCTCTCTGTAGTCAAAGAAAGGTCTGTTTATGTAAAGTATTGTGAGTAGTTACAATGTAGCGCAGAGGTAACGTTTTTGCTTTACAGCACAAGTGTCCTAGGTTCAAATCCCTGCAGAAACTAACTAGTCCAAAGTACAGGAGTAGAGTGACAGCACCTGGGGTTTGAACACTCAGTAGCTGCCTGAGAGGAGAGGTGATGTCTGAGCATGTGCGACCAGGACTGAGGAGCTCACAGCCCTGGTCGTGTCCCCTGGAGACAAGTTGTAAACAGTGGATCACTAAAGGAGCAGCTAAAACAAAAACAGTGCAGAATTTTTAATAATGATGAATGGTGAAAATGTTTATTATTTAATTTTCAAACTTCCTACATCAATTTTACTTTGTGACAAAACCCCTTTAAGGCCTTTTATCATGATAGGTACAAAGTTGGGACTCGCACCTATAACACAACGGAATATCCTATTGACGGGTGGGAATATCCCTTTAAGCCATATCCCTGCCCTGCCAAATCCATAGTCGAGCTGCCTACAGCGGTGGCATCAGTGACAGATACTGGATGAAAATCGTGTTACATATGACAAGCTTCCTGGAAAGAGATACATTCTATCAATGAATCATTAAAGAAGGCAAACACACTATTAACCCTTCACAGAACAGAAACAGACTAACTATCCTATCAATGGCTTTGTGACACTTTAACTCCCAACGTGCTGATGGTTGTAGAATTGTAGTGTCACTACAACTGGAGACCACTGTTGATCTTTACAGTCATTCCCTGCTTCTCATTCTCCGACGACCTCAGTCTCAGTCAGATTAAAGGGGTTGTCCAGGACTTACAAAAGCTTGTTGGTCTGATTAGAAATAGAAAAATAGAAGCTTATTCACTTCCGTGACTCTCTTGTTCCATCCCGATGGCCGATCCATCACGTCACCGCTCTGGCCTGTAATGGATGTTCACTGTGCAGCCGGGATGTATGGGAGGTTATTGGTAGTAACCTAATGCCTAGAGCTTACAATAAAACACAGCATTTATTTATGATATCATAAACAGGCTGCTCGCTCTTGTTTTTGCCTTGGTTTGCGAAAGGCCCTGAGAGGCCAAAATATCACTACCAGTAATTTTCATAGTGACATAAATAAATGGTTGGTTTTATTGAAATCTCTGGTGCCTTGGACTTTGTCTATTCTGCATGATTGCAACCATGTGGAAGGTTACGCCGAGCCATACACAGAGAACTAGAAGTGGTCCACAGGCTTCATATCAATTTATAATGTGGCCTAGGACAGTGAGAGGAGTTATTCTAGTATTTTTGTGGTCTAGGGCAGTAAAGAGGTTATAGTTCTGTGTTGCACCCTGCTGAGGGCAGAACAAGCTAGTGACAGACCTGCTGATTCCAGTGCCGAGTCCCTTATTCTGTAAGATGCAGAAGTTTCAGAACATTTACTGCTCAAATCTGGCAGAGTCCAGCTTATTCATGAGCAGGTGTTAGCCCCTCCCATCCAAAGCTATCCCCGCCCACCTTACAGTTATTTACATGTTTCTACCTTTTCAAAGTAATAGGTTAATCAATTGTGAGGTGGGCGGGGCTAGCCTCAGGTTGGTGGGTCATGAATTAAACGGAATCTTTTCATGAAAACTGGACTCTTTTCTGGCTAAAAACTGTGGATTTGAGCATGAAATACTCCACAACTACAGCATCTTACAAAATAAGGGACACAGCACTGGAAACAGCATGTCTATCACTAGCTTGTGCTGTTCTCATAACCTATGGGACAGGTTCTCTTTAAGTATCTGCAGTTCCTGACTGCTGTTTTAAGCTCTGCCCACACGACGAGTATTTCAATTCGGAATCCATGTGGCTTCCGAATTGAAATATTCATCTAAAACAGAATGGAAAATCCATGTTGTAGTTGACATAATGCACATTTTCGTTGGTCACTTTTTGAACGTAAAAATACTTTGAACACATTCATTCTTATTTCCATGATAAATGAGGCCCAAAAAGTCTAAGCATGCACATCATTCAGCAGAAGCCACAGTGTTAAAGCTGGTACATTTTTAGATAGTGTAGTCTAGATTTAGTATTATATTCAAAAACACTCATGACCTGAGCAACGCTACATCCAACAGCTTGTGCTGCAGCCTCCTTTCTCTTTTCAAATGAGCACGTTTAAATATATTTAAATGTCAGTGAACTGACCAAGGTGTATAAGTCTCCACACAACTTCATGGTGCTTCTCCCTAATGGGGAATGTTACCCCTTTTGAGCTACATCTAGAACTTACCATCTAGCCAACCAGTATTCTACTCTAATAAGAGGTAACCACCCTAAAACAGTTGTCTGCAGATGAGTATTCACATTGCAAGGCTCAGTGAGTTAGATGCGACTTGAAGAATATAACATCCAATAGGCCATGCTGCAGAGTCCTAGCTCTTTCCCATGAGTTGTTTTGAATATATTTAAACTTCAATGAAATGAACAAGGCATATAAGTCTCACCACATATACATGATGCTTTTCCATCAGCCCTTTTGCGCACAAAGTATTAGATACTGTTATTAAATGTGCCCTATTGTGTACACATGAGAATGGTAAATTTGGAAAATTTTACCATGGCCACTCAAGTGCCTCTTCCTGTCTATTGTACATAAAACTATCACTACTTCTTTAAGTGTAGTATTCAAGACCTTTAGTATTTTTTTAATGGAAGGTCTGGCAGCTTACATGAAACATAATTAATTCTCAGTAAGCAGTAGGATTTGTATAAATATCCAGTAAAAATCTCATTTCAATCTGTTTCAATTAACCCAATCAAGTAAGACACTTAATAAATGAATGATAGTGTCTCCAAACTGTATTATTGTTTGGAATGGCCAGCTGAGAGAATAATGGGTTAGAAAATGTGACAGCCTTGAACTCACAGATATCTCTCATTCCTCTGCTTCTTGTATTATAAACACTACTTATACAGTATGTTACAAACAAATCCATTTAAAGGCAGGAAAACTGTGATGACATCATTGTCAAACAACAAGGCACTCAAGCCGAGAGTTATCGTCTATGTAGACAGTATAATATCTTAGTCCAGATCATTTTCATGATTCTTCAAGTTAAATAGGATCTATAAAGTTAAATGACTATTTTGCCTAATATAATTCAGCAGCATCACGTCATTTGTGGCAGCCTGTTGCAAGATCCAAGCAATATTTGGTTTTGCACAACCAAAAACTTAAAAAAAAAAAAAAAAAAATTAGCATAGGTGCACATTGGTATGGCAGCAATATACATACACATTCCAATACCAGTAGCACACTATCAATTAAAGGCACAAAGGCACATAGGAATTTTTAAAAAAGCATTTCTGCTATCTAGGATACATGAACATTTTTTGAGGTTCTTAGTTCACATTTTTGATCAAAACTGCTTAAGCCCACCTTCCCTCAACAAGGGGACCTCAAATGCAGTTGGGTTCCTACACTGTTTCCTCTCTTTTAGGGCCTGTTCAGCCCTCCATTCTTCAGGGAGTGAAGGCACCAGCTACTTGGTACACTGTATTAGATTCAAAAACCTGTGAAGGTGGGTGGAGTGCAAAAAACCAACGAGGAGGCAGCCACTACTCCCTACATAAACTAGAAAACTAGAAAACAATATCTGGTTTTGCACATCCAAAAACTTTTTTGAAAATAATGAGCATAGGTGCACACTGTTGTGGCAGCAATATACATGCACATTCCAATATCAGTAGCAGACTATCAACTAAAGAAACTATCAAAAGACACATAGGAATTTTTGAAAAAGCATTTCTGCTACTTAGGATACATGAAAAATTGTATATATTGTTTTCTAGCTTGTGTATGGAGGAGTGGATGCCTCCTCATTGTTTTTTTTTTTGTTTTTATTTATTTTTGCACTCCACCCACCTTCACAGGCTTTTAAATCAATGCAGTGTACCTAGTAGCTGGTGTCTTCACTCCCTGAAGTATGGAGATCTGAACAGGGCCTAAAAGAGAGGTAACGATAGTGTAGGACCCACCTGCATTTGAGGTCCCCTTGAAGATCGGGGTGTGGGCTTAAGCAGTTTTGAATAAAAATGTAAACTAAGAACCTCAAAAATGTTTCATGTATCCTAAGTAGCAGAAATGCTTTTTCAAAAATCCCTATGTGCCCTTTGATAGTTTTTTAGTTGATTATGTGCTGCTGTTATTGGAATGTGTTGCAAGATCCAGACCCTACTTAGTTCTAGTACACCAAAGTTTAGAAGAGGAGAATGTGGAGAATGGAATAAAATGCTACCAGACACCTCTGGCAGTGGCATATCTCTCACAGCAAAGAAAGTATGGGGCATATTGAATTTTGAAATCTGTTACTGAGTTAAAGTTGGGAGACCCCAAATACATATTAGATAGTTGGGCAATCCCAGCCGAATCAGTGGGCTTGTAAGATGCCACCAGTAAAACTTGGGAGGTATGCAGATGATGGTACTTTGCGGCTTATTGGAGAGTGGTGAGGAAAAGATGTGGTGTTTCTGGCACAAAAACGCTGTGCAGAGACATCATCTCGAGGTTTTTGTAAGCTTTACTCACAACTATATTGAGTCAGTTACACAGTTACAATTCTTTAACATGACATAGTCCACAGTTCTTGATTTCATTCATTTCACAGCCTCTGTCTCTTCTATTTTTCTCTCAGAGGAGGAGGGCCTTAGCCAACTCCCAGTGTCGCCTAACCTTTCCTGCCGGCTGCTATACTACAAGTGTGGCTGGCTGCCAGTAGCCATTGCCAACCATAGTAGCCAGGACTTCCCCTTAATCCTTCCACCACGATTAGCCTTCAGTATACTCTCAGTCTCAATACTGTCATCTCTGACTGAGTTGACTTTTACTTCACTTTCTCCTCTGTACATTCCTTCTGATTTCACTCTTACTTTAAAACCACAGCTGATACTATGAGTTTGTCTAGCCCGGGCAACCTGCTCCTGGTCCACAGCTGGTATTCATTCCAGATTGACCTCTTAAGCTGAAACAAGATCATCTTAACCAACAAGAAACTCTCTAGAACTAACTTAAGTTCCTAGATAAATGACCCTTATAATCTATCTCTTCCCACCCAAGACATGATATAGGATAAATCCATGGCACACCTATTGCGTAATGCTCAGGTCATTTATTCAAATAGTGTATGATACAGAAAAAGAAGTAGAATTGTAGGTTATGCTCTCCATGTTAATAGCAATAGCAATCAAATAATGACTATTCCCACATTCCCTATAATGTGCGATGTTTCGGCCTCGGTTGGCCTTCATACATGGAGAGAGCATGGAGTATAAGAAGTGAAAGGAGGTAGTGGGGATAAAGGACAGGAGTCAAAAGAAATGGTATGTGATAAGACGTAGTGTGGCTTGAGGTGTGGTCAAGGAAAATAAGATGAAGAGTGGGTAAAACCTCATGAAGTAACAGAAGGCTATAATATAAACACTTTTTTAGATATGTTTAATCAGGAAAATAAGAGCATTACACCCTTAATTCAGTAAAAATAAGGGCTGGCCCTTTAAGAAAGAGAGACTTAAGCCGGCCAAGTCGAGCCCCTTACTTGTTGATGAATGAATTTTAACAGCTGTTAACAGCTCTGTGAGATTTCCTGCATCTGAGCTGGAATAATTCACTGTGAAGGGGAGAGTTTGGAAGTCTGCATCATGTGTACACTGGGAGGTCTGTGCTTGTAGCTTCATGCTGAAGGTTATTACACTAGCAGCAATTTAATATGGATGCCGGTATATTATGAAGCAGAAGGGGAGACTGGAAGCAGCAGATATGGGTAAACCCTGTAACATACACTCACCGGCCACTTTATTAGGTACACCATGCTAGTAACGGGTTGGACCCCCCTTTTGCCTTCAAAAACTCCCTCAATTTTCGTGGCATAGATTCACAAGGTGTTGCAACGATGTTCCAATTTGGTACCAAGGGGCCCAAAGAGTCCCAAAGGGAAAATTTTCCCCACACCATGACACCATCACCACCAGCCTGAACCAGTTGTACAAGGCAGGATGGATCCATGCTTTCATGTGTTGACGCCAAATTCTGACCCTCCATCCGAATGTCGCAGCAGAATCGAGGAATCCTCAGAACCAGGCAACGTTTTTCCAATCTTCTACTGTCCAATTTCGATGAGCTTGGGCAAATTGGAGCCTCAGTTTCCTGTTCTTGCTGAAAGGAGTGGCACCGGTGTGGTCTTCTGTGCTGTAGCCCATCTGCCTCAAGTTCGCCGTACTGTGCGTTCAGAGATGCTTTCTGCCCACCTTGGTTGTAAAGGTGGCTATTGAGTCACTGTTGCCTTTCTATCAGCTCGAACCCGTTGCCCTTCTCCTTTGACCTCTGGCATCAACAAGGCATTTCCGCCCCAGGACTGCCGCTCATGGATGTTTTTTCTTTTTCGGACCATTCTCTGTAAAAACCCTAGAGGATGGTTGTGCGTTGAAAATCCCAGGAGATCAGCAGTTTCTGAAATACTCAGACCAGCCTTCTGGCACCAAACAACCATGCCCCGTTCAAAGCACTCAAATCACCTTTCTTCCCATTACTGATGCTCGGTTTGAACTGCGAAGATTGTCTTGACCATGTCTACTTTCCTAATGCACTGAGTTGCCGCCCATGTGATTTGGCTGATTAGAAATTAAGTGTTAACGAGCAGTTGGACAGGTGTACCTAATAAAGTGGCCGGTGAGTGTACATGTCTTCAGTGCAGCGCTGTGTATGCAGTGAGAGAGACTCAGATTAACCGTATGCAACCATCTACGTTCCAACTGTCCATTAGCACTAAGGAGCAAAATAGATTTAAGATTGCAGATGTTTCTTCATTAAAAGCTTTCACTTGTCTAGAAATAGCTTAAAGGAGTTTTACCACAAGGTTAAATCCCCTGCATTGGTTGCTTACAGCTAGCTGCGAGCCGACCGTGCATGTGAATGAAGAGGGCAGCAATTGCGGCCATTATCTCCATTCACTTCTATGGAAGCTCCCAAATATAACTGACTCTGTTGAAGACAAATCATAAAAATCAAGACTAGAATTTGCAAAAATTCATATTGACAAACCACAAAGCTTCTGGGAGACTGTTCTTTTGACTGATGTAATCAAACTGGAGCTTTTTGGCATTCCAGAATGGACATGTTTTAAGTTGGTGGGTGGTCAGCAAATAGTTAATATGAGACCTTTATCATGAGACCTGCATTCATTAACTAAGAGCTTCATCACAATACTGTCTATCATGAATGCCTAGCCTTTTTTTAGACATGCTACCTTCACTTGTAATCTCAGCCTGTACACATTCATCACAGTATATAACTTTAACCAATTTAGCCATATTCTCCAGGGTTAAGAAATTTAATTCTTGAACACGTTACGTGGGCTAGTGGGAAATTTAAACTCTTCTATAAAATTGAAATTCTCTTGAATCCTGAACCCCCTGGAGAGGAAATTCTTTGGTATTTTTACTTTTTGGGCACGTCAGCAAGAAAATTTTTGCAAAACCACAAAATGTATTCTTTAAATTCATTAAAGAAATGTATAAAAGTTGCCCATGAAATTTTTTTTGGTTCGAAATGGGCCCTCCTCAATAAAAAAGATTTTTGGCCCAGGGGTACAGATGAGAGGGGGGGATTAACCCGGCTGAATTTTAAAACCAGTTGCCTATGCTCCTGGATTTGACTAACCCTGTAAGTATTTCTAAAGGGTCAGATTCATTCAGGGGAATAACTCAATTGCAAAGGTCACCCTTATCCTTTCTATGTGGTTTACAGTGCCTGTTGGAGTCCAGTCCTTGCACATACAGCCGTCGGCTTGCTGCAAACTTGATACTTGCTTCTTACTTCCACAGACAGGAAGCTTAAAGGAGTTGTTTTTACAAGTTTTCCCCTGTCAGTGGCCTGGTGGGGAAATTGAGGGGGTGCTTTTGGGGGTCGCTTTTGCCCCTCTTCCCCCCCCCCTCAGCACACAGGCAGCTCCATAACTTCTATACGCAGGGGGTTGGGGGGAGGGGGTTTGCTCCAGAGTTAACCCTGTGTGTGCCTTAGGTCTGTTGCAGGAGAGGGCTGATCTATGAGTGTAGAGAGGTCGTGAAGCTGTAGCTAATAGCGGCAAGGGGTGAAAGTGTTCCTTTTCCCCTGCTTAGCTTAAAATTTTTCCACATCTCCAGAACAAAAAAATCCTTTTCAAAAACGGACAAGGGGCCCAGTGGGAAGTGTTACTATATGGTAGTACTGCAGAGATAAAGGGTTTTCACTGCTGATCTGTTCTTTAGTATAGGGGACATTTTCCCGAACATTGATTTTAGTAACACACAGGGTCATGCTGTCACACTTCTTAGGGTGAGAGGGGGGAGGCCACACAGGGTTAAATCAGGAAGCGGGCCCAAGAACCCAGAGTCCCCCCTCCCCCCCTCCATTTTGAAGCTTTGTGGGGGAGGGCTCTCTGCTCGACCTGTCTTAAAAGGCTGTTGAGTCATACGCCCTGACACCCCGTAAGAAAAGGTAACAGGTCGGCTGTATAGAAATTTGAGAAGCTGAAATGACCCCTATAACAGGGTAATCAAAAATCAGTAGGCTTTGTAATGAAATTTTTGCAAAGTGCTTTTTTTTTTAAAAGATTTTTTAAAAAAAAACCCAATCATTGTACGAGAACCCTTTTATTCGCAAGGGTAAAAAAGGCCTTTTTCTTACTTGTTACAGAGAGTAGAAGGATACAAAAAGTGTGCAAATATCACACTCAACAGCTGTGAACAAGGACTCAGGTGAGTCAGAAATGCGTAAGCGTGATATTTGCACACTTTTTGTATCCTTCTACTCTTTTTTACCTTGCTGGATATTAAGTTTCCTGTCTGTGGAAGTAACAAGTATCACAATCAATGTATGAATGTAGATTCAGATGTATTCAAGGGCACAGTGAGAGGGCGTTTTGTTTCAGGGGCACATTGTGGATTTTTTGTTATTCAGGGACACATTGTGGGGCATATTTTTGTTTAGCAGCACATCATTGAGCATTTTTAGTGACAGTGGCAATGTCAGGAATTTTGTGTGGAGGATTTAAAGAGGTAGTCTCACTACATCGATTTTAAACACCTCAGGCCCGTTTTTAGTTTTTTTAGTTTCTGTCCCCGCAGTGATGAACGCTGGGAAAAGGTCTGTGCTATAACGGCCCGGGGGAGCTGATGAGCCCATAAAAGAGGGGTATTCAGTTAGGTAGACCCCGTAATGGAAACATATTTCAAAAATGACTTTTTTTTGAAGATTTTAATATAAAAAGCAATCCTTGTATTGAGACAACTCCTTTAATATTCAGAGGCATTTCACTGAGTGGCACAGTGTGAGGCATTCTTTAATTTAAGGGTTTATAAATGTGGGCACTATATAAAATAGAGAAGAGAAAAAACACACACAGGTGGCACACAATAGTGAAGTATGTCTTATTAGATGGAATACATTTGACAAGAATCGGTATGCTCACCTAGAGAAGTTGTACTCGTAATCTAGAGGCACAATTCTCATATGCGTTTGCAGGGTTTTTTTTCCCTAGCCATATCACGCGCCGCAGAATCCCCTATTTCAAACACCTTGGAAGGAGGCTGAGTTTTAAGTAGAAGTCAAAGGAGGAAGAAGGGACACGGCGCATGTGGAGAAAGCCAGAAGGAAGCCCAGGATGCAGGTGTATGTGTTAAAAATGTCCTTTGTTCTTAAAAATGTAAAAAGGTGTTTACCTTCAAATTAAAACCCCAAATGACAATGTAAATAGGTTTAAAAAATTTAAAGCATTTTTGCCCTGTCACAAGGCTCCCAGAAGCACATTTTTTGAAAAATGACATTTTTAACATATACACCTGCATCCTGGGCTTCCTTCTGGCTTTCTTCACGTGCGCTGGGTCCCTTCTTCCTCCTTTGACTTCTGCGGGCACTATATGTGACACCTATTTTCAAGGGCACAATGTGAGGATACACACTCAAGAAGAAGAAGACATCTCTGCAGACAAGGAGAAGTTGTTACAAAGATGGGAAAGAAGGAAAAAAAATAACGCAAAATAGAGAAGAAATCACCTTTGAGTCACTGAATGTAAATGATTATGCCGCCACAGACTTTCTAATCAATGTTGTAGTCAGTGGTATTATCTGCTGCCTGATTATTGTTGTTTACGTCATAGTGGGAGGTAGGTTTTCAGACAGTACAAATGTACATATATGGCAAGCTTAATTTATCATTTAATCCAGGCCTACATTAAACATTCAGAACATGGTCCCCTGTCCCCAAGTTCCCTGCATTACAATTTTTCATAGTAGGTCATAGGGTTCTATCTAGAATGATGTTGCTCCCAGTAGTTAACCTACTTGTCTGAAAGTGGAGAGGTTACCGCTAATGCAGTTTTATGAAGGCAAAAAATTGGAGAAGCTGGTCTCTGGGAGCACAAGATGTCAGCATCATGCCAGCAGAGAGACAGAGAGATGCTAATATACATAAAGTTTTTGTAGTGCATTAAAAATGTATTTGAAAATCTGCATGTAAAAACCTGTGCAATCCTTTGAAAAGACATGCAATTCATTTTACAGAGAGTCATCAGATAAGCATAAGTAGACTAACTTAGTGTACTTAGGTCTTTTACACCAACAAAGATCAGAAGCCCACCTCGAAATATATTCATTTAAATTGGCTCAGCGGCTCTATATGTTGAATACTGGGACAGCATTTTGGTAATCTTTTGGAACTAGGTTCCTTCCAGTCAGAGTGGTTAAGGCCACCTGGGTCAGTAAATCGAAGGAGCTGTTACTGCTTCTGTTATACTGTTACTACTAATTGTCTGCTGATGACACAAGGCCAAGTGAAAGAGGAGTCTGGGAAGTGTTCGGTGAACCCCTTGTGTGAGAGGACAACTCCTATAAGTTTCAGTTGTTCGGAGTGTTCCATCCCTTTAAGACTCTTTCATGCCTGTTGCCTAGCCTTAGCCTAAGTTTGAAGCACAACCAAGTTCTGAGCCTGCATCCAATCAATGACTAAGGGGGATATTTAACCACTTAGGGCGACATGTCCCAAGACGCCAACACCAGTTTTTTGGTCTATTTTGCGGCAAAACCACTTTTGACACCATATTCGCAATGTAAATGACTATTGTACACCAAAACATTATACGCCGGGCACGACACATTGTAACGCGCCTAAAAAGGATACGCTGTGTGCCTCCATAACACAATGCGCCTATTGAGGTGCATTATATATACTAGTAATGATACGTTATGCGCCTTCCTTGCCCAATGTGCCTCAAGAGGCGCATTACATACATTACCAATGATACGCTATGTGCCGCGATTTGTGCAATGCGCCTATTTAGGCGCATTAAGTTTACCCGACGCCAGATTTTTAAGAGGAACGGAATTTTTGGCGCACAATACACTGATTTAATGCACCTAAAAACTGCTGCTGTGCTGCCAATTTTCAGATATCTTGCCTTTAATGCCTAAGCCTATTTTTTTCATGTTTGTATTTCCCTTCACACCTTCCAGGAGCCAGAATCTTTTTAGTTTTTCATCTACATAGATATATGAGGGCTTTTATTTTGCGGGACAAGTTGTACTCTCTAATGGTATCATTCATTGTACCATAGAATATACTGGAAAACCGCAAGAAGATTCTAAGTGGGGCAAAATGTGAAAAAGACATACTTGCGCCATGTTTATGGATGTTTTGCTTTTAAATGTTCAATCTTTGGTATAAATGATGTGTTATCTGTATTCTATAGCTTGATACGAATCCGGCAATACCAAATATGTACAGTTTTCGTTATGTTTTGGTACTGTAAAAAAATTCCAAACATTTTCTCATTTGCGCGGCAGCATCATTTTCTGCGACCAATACGTTTTTTGTACTAACCCACGGATGTGAGTGAGGGAGCATCTTTGTGGGCTGAAATGTAGTTTTTATTGCTACCAGTTTGGAATGCATGCGAATGTTTTGTTTAAGTTTATTCCAATTTTTAGGGTCGTGTAATGACCAAAAAAAACACAATTTTGGCGTTTGGAATTACGGGATAAATTATGTTATATTTTAATAGATCGAACTTTTTCGGACACAGCGATACCAACTATGTGTAACTTTTTATTATTTTATTTTTTTATTTGCAAAATGGAAAAAGTGGAGGTGATTTGAACTTTTAATATTCTTTTTTGTGGTGCACAATCGTTTATACAGCTTAATGCATTGTAATACAATGCATGAGGGTTACAAAAAATAGCAAATTAAAAACTTCCGCCTGGGGGCCCGGAAGTAGTAAAAACAGAAAAATGGTTTTTCCCCCCCGCTACAAAGATTTATAATCTTAATGGAAAGGGGACATTACAAAAAAAGCACTTTTTTCAATGGTTTGCATTAACTAAATCATTTTGGGTTTTGAGATATAAGTAATCTGTGTGTTTACCCCCTAAAACTGTAGCTTGACTCGACCATACCCCCTTTTCTGTGAATTTTGGCCCGCCCGAAAAATTTTAGTAAAACCCGTTGGGACATGCCCCCCTAGGTAGGACAAAAACCCCTTTTTTCCCGTGATTTGGGGGTGCCCCGCCCCTCGGGGCTTACTTTCCCCCCTGAAACACTTTTTTTTGCTGGGGGCTGGCCCGTTTAATTTTTAAACTGCCTAGCTCCCCTTTTTACTCAACTCCCCCCTTATTGAAGAATCTTGGGGAATTTTTCTGAGTCCCCTTTTGCCCCAAAATTTACTCTCCCCCCCTTTAAACAAACCCCTTTTACCCCTGCCCCCCTCTACCGCCGCTTGATAATAGAAAGGGGGGGGCAGAGTGCATTTTCCCTTACATTTGTTTCATCATTCAAAAGGGGGGATGTAAAATGCTTTAAAACAATGCAGGTGTTTTTTGGGTTTTAAAGGGGCCCTTTTAGGGGGGAGGGGAAAGCTCTGTAAAAATGGAAAACTGACCATTGGGAGGTGGTCGCGAGCTGGGGACATCCTCCCCTTTTAAAGGCCGTCAACAGAATGGGTAATGTCCCCCAGTCTCAATGAGGGGAAAACATGCCCAACCCGGGAGGAGAGACTCTTCCATGGGGGTGAAGGGCACACCCCGAAAATTTGAAGCTGTAACAGAGAGAAACAGCTCAAGTCTGCGAAAGCAAGTGATGAGAAAACCCCTATAAACACTGCCTCCCAGAGGGTGTCTGATTGCAAGCAGCAGTTTTGATTGGGCTTTGTCTATTCTGCCTTTTTTTTGCCTGTTGGGGGAACTGCTTGTCTGGCAATTCTACTTTGGAGAATTGGGTTTAAAATTTAAACCCCTAACATGGTTAAAAATGCTTAGCACTATAAAAATTTTGGGGGAAAAACTGATCTGTTTTCTGAGAGTGCAAAAGACTCTCCCCACAAAATTTGGGGAATAATCCACACCAATTTTACTAGGCCCCCCCCCAACCAAATAAAAAGTAGTTTGGGGAAAAAGGCCCCGGGGTTTTCCCCGCCCACCATGGTTTCCAACCGCACAGAAATCACAATGCCCTTTTACAAAGTACCCCTTCATTTCAAAATAACAATTTCACTTGTCAGCAATTAAGGGAACGTAGTTTACTACCTCCATCATAGTAAAACAATATTCACAGGTTAATACAGTTTAAGGGCTCGGAGGGAGAAGCACTTCACGCTTTGTCACTTTTCCTAGTTTCACGCTCTTTACATGTGACTGAACTTTTTTGTTTCCAGCAATGACAGCAGTAAAATGACAATGCTGTGCTGAGCACAAAGGGACCTCATCTTCTTAAAAATTGTCATGTTGTCTGCTAACCCTGTAATCATGGACTGTTTTCACTGGCATGCTGGTTAGAGTTTCTTGATAGTTCCCCGTTGGAAGCCAGAAAAAAATTGTCTCAATTTACTTTTATAGCCATGCTTTACAAAGTGCTGAGAGAGAAAGAAGAATCACTATGCAATCCTCACTCTAATTCACTCTCCTTCTCATTATTCCAGTCGCATAAGGCATGTTTGGTAGCTGTATATGTGCGCTCACCAGAGGCGGAACTATAGCCATAGCCGCCATAATGGCTGTTATGGGGCCCAGAGATTGAGGGGACCACTGACGTAGAAAAACATTGTTCATTTTTGGAGAGAACAAGTAGTTGGTGGCTTTCAGCTCTTCAGCACTACTAGAAGGGTTCTCTGATATATGGCAGTATTCTGCATACCTTTAATTATTGCTACCTACGTTCTGTTTTACAAACAAACTCCAAAAAACACCACCACCTCAGAATATATGTAAATGAAATACAGGCAGTCCCCGACTTACATCGTTCCGACTTACATATGTCCCCTAGTTACAAACGGAGACTTATGGGGCGTGGCTGACATTCAACACTGAGTCACACCCCATGATAACCAAGTGCCAGCATGCCACAGCTGCACATGAGATACAGAACGTTAGGTGAAATCTTCTATAAAAGGGCACAGACAGCAAAACTGTTCCATGCAGTATCCAAAACGAATCAATTTTTTTTCCTGGAATTACATTTAATAAATATACCTGTTCCGACTTACATACAATTTCAATTTAAGAACGAACATACAATCCCTATCCCGTTTGTAACCCGGGGACTGTCTGTATATAAATTTATTGAATCAATTAAAATATACTAAAATATCCCTACCTACACAAAAAATAAAGCACCTAATCCATGATCACAACATACACAACATCACGCATGTATAATAATCTCCCTTTGACAAAGCTAATAGCGAAACGTATGTCGGGTTGAGCCCTGTCCATTGGTCTTTTACAGGTTCAGTATTTCTATTATGTATACTTTATTATATATGTAATATTCATTTGATTATTATATATGCGTTCCTGTATTATTATACCTGTTTATGCATTATTTATATTGATTGGTATATTATGTTGTTTTTGTATGTTGTGATCATGGATTAGGTGCTTTATTTTTTGTGTCGGTAGGGATCTTTTAGTATATTTTAATTGATTCAATAAATTTATATATTTTATTTACATATATTCTGAGGTGGTGGTGTTTCTCGGAGTTTGTTAGTCTGTTGGTACCACAACCACCAATAATATTGCTGGTTATTGCCCAATCTTTGTAAAGGTGTGGTCTATGCTCTGTTTTAGTTTATTACTATACGACAGTGATTTACTGTTGCATTTTTAAGTGGATTTTGGTATTAGAATCCGCAAAAATCCGACTGTAAATCATCCTCATAGACCTCAATAGAAAACCTGAGCTGTAGTCTACACAACTCGTATTTTCTGAGGTTGGATTTGAAATCCGAAAACCAGCTCAAAAAACTATAAACATGTTCTATAATCCGCTGTACTTCACTTGAAAATGGTATTCACTTGAATGGGACGTCCAACATCCAAAAACTGCGGCAAAAAACGGGACAAAAATCAGTATAAAAAATGATAACCGAGTGTAAAATACTTGTCAGATTCTGATTAGAATCCAATGGGTATTTTATCCTGTGCTGTGTTGACATAGCCATAGGTGGTGGGCCTTATCTTATCTTGTTATGGGGCTCTTTAAATTTTAGTTACATCCCTGTTGCTCAGGATGTTCATCCACCCGAAGGTGTAATGCTTGTTAAGGCTATGTCTACACAGGTTTTATGATTGGATTTACAGCAGATTCAGTATTTAGAATGCGCCAAAAATCCGACTGTAACCAGTACTGTGTTGACCTCAATAGAAAATCTTTGATTGTAGTCTACACAGCACAGATTTTTCAGTGAGAATTCCTAACCCGCCAGCCGTCGTAATTCCCGCCGGATTCCCGTAGTCTCAATGAACGGGGCCGACGGGAAATCCGAAATCCGCCCGCGGTTTTTGTGCAAAAACGTCAAAAAACACTGTGCTGGGAAGTTTAACTTAGCTATGAAAAAATAGCCTTAGGACCCAAGCTCCTCCTTTTCTACCCGTTCCTCCTCTTCTTGGATGATAAGCAAATCGCCAATCTTTTCAATGCTTTTATGCATAATGGTCCACAGGCCTGGTAGCCCAACATGGTTTGGTGTAAGACTAAAAAAAATTTTATATAATCACTTTGTTGAAAAGCAATACTAGCTAGCAATGACTAAACTCAAGAAACTATTATTCTTCTACAGTTCTGCACGCACAATCTGTTTAACATGTGGACAAGGGCATAACTATAGCCATAGCAGCCATAGCAACTGCTGTGGTGCCCAGAGGTTGTGGGGGCCCACTTAGTTACTAGAACATAGTTCCTTTTTGTACGGAACAAGTAAAAGGTGGGTTCTGCTCTCCAGCACTACTATATGGTTTCCCTGATATATGACCGTATTATTTATACCTTTAGTTATTGCCACTTTGCTGCTTTTTTAGTTTATTGTTATTAGATGGTGACGGTGACTCCCGTTTAATTTGCTGTGGGGCCCTATGGATCCAAGTTATGCCCCCTGAATGTGAAGCATGGTGGAAACATCATACAACAGAAGAGAAAATTGAACATTTCTCTCCCATTACTAGCCAAGTGGGCCACTTTGAATCAATGCACATACGATGGATTTGTAGTGGAAAATTTTAGCAGAAAATCCGTAAGTAAAGTAATCAACAAATCGTGTCGATTTTTATTGTGGATTTTCTGCCATTTCTCCCCCTTTATGCTCATGTGTATGATATGTATTGTATAGTATTTACAGTTTGTATATAAAGATGTAGTAAATCTAAACTTGAGAGATAAATGCACTATGATATCATGACACAGAAATTATCTCAACTTTTTAGTGTCTTTTGTTTTGAGATATGAGCAGATAACATGAGAAGCTGTGATATCACAGTAAAGTTAAACTCTACTACATACTGTACATGCTAACACTTCCTGCCTAAACAAGATTAACAAGAAAGGCCGCAAACAGTTTGCTGAAGAGGAGCAGACTGAGGACATGGATTACTGGAACCATGTCATGTGGTCTGATGAGACCAAGATAAACTTATTTGGTTTAGATGGTTTCAAGCTTGTGTGGCGGCAACCAGGTGAGGAGAACAAAGACAAGTGTGTCTTGCCTACAATCAAGGATGTAAACTGGGCCGCAGGGCAATATTCCAACATGATAACGACCCCAAACACACCTCCAAGATGACCACTGCCTTGCTTAAGAAAATGATGGTAAAGGTGCTGGACTGGTCAAGCATGTCTTCAGACCTTAACCATAGCTTATTGAGCATCGATGGGGCATCCTCAAATGGAAGATGGAGAAGTGCAAGGTCTCTAACATCCACCAGCTCCGTGATGTCGTCATAGAGGAGAGGAAGAGGATTCCAGTGGCTGCAACCTGTGAAGCTCTAGTGAGCTCCATGCCCAAGTGAGTTAAGGCAGAGCTGGAAAGTAATAGTGGCCACATAAAATATTGACACTTTGGGCACAATTTGTCCATTTTCACTTAGGGGTGTACTCACTTTGGTTGCCAGCGGTTTAGACATTGATGGTTTTGTGTTGAGTTATTTTGAAGGCACAACAAATTGACGCTGTTATCCAAGCTGTACATTGACTACTTTACATTGTATCAAAGTGTAATATCTTTAGTGTTGTCCCATGAAACGATATAATGCAATATTTACAAAAATGTGAGGGGTGTACTCACTTTTGTGATACTGTATATGGAAAGTGTCCATATATGGACTGGTACATCTTTAGAGCTTTCCCTGGGCAAGCCAATTAGTTGTCTTCCTTCCTGCTGCAGCTCTAATACTGCTTGCAGCGACCTGACATATATTTTGTATGCCTATACATTGGGATACTGGCAGCCTTCTGTAAGAAATTCCCTGTATCATATACATATATATATTCATATAAATATTATAAATAAATATGTATCCATACAAACATATACTGTATATATAAAATCACCCTCATACTGGGTGAGATTCGAAAGGTTAGGTGCAATAAATGAAAGACGCAAATGTAAGTGTATAAAAACGTATATTGTATAGTATATGAAATTGATTTTATGGTTATTAAAGAATATGGATATGCACAGGAACAGAGAGAGAGAGAAACGACCAATGTTACATAAACTCTATGCAACCAATTACCAATGACAGTTACAAATCATACAAATTATATAACAAAATACAATGTTATATTACCACCAAGTTCATGTGCAGTGCAGAGCCATGTGCCATCCTGCTGGCTTCCTCCCCAAGAGACAAAAAAAGGGCCCTCCAAGAGCATGCTGGTCTATTTTATAGCCCATACCTGCCCCCATCTCAAGACGATACCTGCCCCCATTTACCCATGAGGCCTACAGACCTTTAGTGCTAGAAGGCCAGGTTATAAAATGTTATCCTGTGCCCTATTGTTTTACCTTAATTAGCAAGTGAAAGGCATCAGGACAACCAGTCTAAACTGCCATGTGATTCATGTTAGAGTCTCCATCTTAGATTGTACAATTGAAATATCTTTATATACATTATACCAAAATATACCTCGTAAGTATTTCATTGTTCAAAATTCTGTATTTCTTACGGCAAGCCAATTAGTTGTTTTCCTTCCTGCTGCAGCTCTAATACTGCTTGCAGCGACCTGACATATTTTGTATGCCTATACATTGGGATACTGGCAGCCTTCTGTCAGAGGTATGTAAAAAATACTACATACATATACATCAGACGGCTAGTCCTCAATGTCTAATTTTGCTGCAGAGCTGCTACAAAATCTATGGAAACAGGGTTTACTACAGATTTTAAATACACCATTTAAGGTAAGGGGGAAATCCACTGTAAGCCAGCACAAAATACAGAATAGAAATTGACATGCTGTGGATTTAAAAAATTGCACAAAATCTTTACGAACCCTAGGCATGAGATTTGTAAAAACCCAACCAAATGGCTGATACTGCAATCTGTTGCAAAGTTTCAGTTTGCAAATCAGTGCCAAAAATCCGCAGCACAAATCCATCGCTTGTGCATTTAACTTCATAGGTTTGTCCCAAAAGGAATATTATTTTTAGTTAAATGAAGACCCAAATATATCAACTTTTTTGCATTTATTTAAAACTTCTTATTGAACCAGATATTCTAAATATAATATTAGCATTGCTAATATTAGCTGCTATTTGATTTCTATAGCTTTAATGTGTCCACATAAGTAAATGTGTCATATTTTCAGCTTTTCATAATTGATGCTAAGCAAATGCAATTTCAATCTTCAGAGGCATCTAGTTCACCATACCAAGGATTCCTACATATACCCATTGAAGAGGAGAGAGAGTCACGACTTAGCATGTGTGTCCATCTCAGCGCATTTACTGATGTGGAAACAGTAAAGCTCCAGAAAAGAAATGGCCGGTGTCACTATGCTATTTTCTGGAATATCACGTGATATCAGCAATTTTTAAATAAGTTTAAATACAAAAAATGTTCATAGTTTTATGTTGAATTTCGTGCTGAAAATACTCTACAGGAAACATTTCCTTTATTGATAATATCCAGTAAAAGGAGGTTGCTATTAAAACTTTTTGTATAGTTAGATAAACCCATCAAAATGTTTGCCCAATCAGGTTGAGCTCATAGGTGATGTGTCTCAGTTTATCCTAATGTAAGAGTATTTGGGTAATTTCACATGATGAGTTGTCTGGCATGTCTGCTTGTTGCATTTGGATTTGGGGTTGTTTTTTTACACTAAAAAAATTAGATCCATTTTCTGTGGGGTTTTAGATGGATGCATCTCCAAAACAACATACAAATGTTTTGGATGTGTTTTACACAAGGTTTGTAGTTATCATCATTGACCTCAATAGTAAATTCTGCATACAGAATAATAAACATGTTCTAAGTTTTTTTACTCTTAAAGGGGTTTTGCCAAGAAGGCATTTCATGCCTGGTTTGTCCTGCTTCATCTTTTAGTGTGCTCAGAAGGGGGCGTGTATGATTTCTTTGAACTGCATATCATGTGACCCAGCAGGCTTGAGATCACCATGCCTTTCCCCACAGTATGCTCATTCTAGTCAAACAAAGGTCTGCTTATGTAAAGAGCTGTGAGTAGCTACAATGTAGCTGAGTGGTTATCACTTCTGCCTGTCAGCATATGGATCCTACATTCCCATCCCTGCAGGAACCAAACATGTAGTTTCTTTCGCAATGCACAGACCTGGTTGAGGTTTCTTATTCTTTTTATTTATTTGCACTGTTTGACTTATTACTAAGGAGTACAGAGGACGGGAGTAGAATGACAGCACCTGGGGTTCAACACTTGCTCAGCAGTGAGTGTGTATAAATACTAGGTAGGCAAGAGACTGACAGTCGGTGCCTGGGAGGAGAGGTGATGACTGAGCATGTGCGGCCAGGACTGAGGAGCTCTCGTCCCTGGTCGTATCTAATGGAGACAAGCTGTACACTGTGGATCACTAAGGTAGGAGCTGAAACAACAATGGCACAGAATTTTTTATAATGATGATCAGTGAAAATGTTTATTATTTATTTTGCAAGCTTCCCACGTCAATTTGACATTTTTTCATGGTAAAACCCTTTTAAAAACCGACTGGTGAAAATATGTGTTGTATGAACTGCAACCCTTATTTTCTATTGAGCTGAACTGGAATCGTAAACTTTCAGTTTTAGATGAGTATTTCAAGTTGGAATCCAAATGGAAGACGACTTGAAATACTTATTGTGCGGACATAGCCTAAAAGGCAGTGGAAGACAGCATATGACTTCATAGTTGATGATTTTCAATAGTTTCCCCATTGGCTTCTCTTTCTCAGACTCATGAGAGTAGTATCCAAATTATGCATTTGATGAGTGTGGATAATAGCAGGTGATGACAATGCCTCTGTTCAGTACTGGAAGGAGTACACATGTAAGGAGAATGGGAAACCTCCAAACAAAGTAAACATTTCTGAGTGAGTTGATTGAGGCAGCCTAATGTCAAGGCTTATCCATTGAAGTGCAAAAGACATGTATTGGCCTTACCATACTTAGTGTGGTGTCAGTTGTTACGTGAACCTCAAAATTGTTAGAAAGATTTAGGAGCTGTACCATTTTTCTCAAAATCAGTCTGTAGAAAGCAGACAGACATAGGCTAGTGGTATCTGGGACCTACTAGTGCCATTATCAGCCGCAAATCAACTAACTGTAAGTAAAGAGATTTAGCCAGGTCAGCTAAGAAGCTCATGGATGACTGCAGAAGTGCTAATATCCGAAAAATCCTCCTCAGATGGCTTTTGGTACCCTGATGGACTAAGACCCCTATTCACATACTGTTTTCAGCTTTCATCATTTGTATCCATAAGGATACCCTGAAATAGGTATCCTGACATATACCAGAGTAGAGCCATACAGCTATAAAATATAAAGGAATGGGAAATAGAGTAACCATAGTTTAAGAGGTTCTACTTGTCCTATAGAACCATATGACTCTGCGGTGGGCTCACCATGGTATATGTACAGAAAAGTTTTTCAACGTATTCTGACAGATATCAGCAAATGAAGACGTGATGTGAATGGGACTTTAGAGGATCACTCAGTTCTCTTTTGATTCCTTGCTAGTGCAGAATCTACAGAAAATACACATAAAAACACATGAAAAACACATTGAGCCTCATTTATCAAAACTCTAACAGTAAGACTGTCTTTTTGCCCAATGTAACCAATCAGAGTGATACTGTGACGTTTCGGAAGTCAGCACTTCCTTTCTCAAGCATGCGGGATGCAGCAAGGTTAACAGCTCTATGGATAACTGAGAAACTCAGAGAAAATATGGACGATCACTAAAGTGATGGACTGACGTACAAACAGGTTTTATTTCTGCTCATTTGCTACATAGTATAATTATAAGGAATAAGGGTGACATGTATGAACGTTGGCGTTGACAGGCCAGTTCTAACTAGCTTTAAGGCAGTGTAGAATGCGCCAGAATGTATGAACCTGTTCTTCTGCAGCACCACCAATTAAATCCTATTAAACACCAGCCCAATTTACATAGAACTCACAACCAGGTATCAACTACTATGGCCAGTATAAATATAAAAATATCTTTATTTAATCAAATTATTAAAAAACACGTAAAACAAAGCACCTAACATACCCAACAAGGGAAAATCATAGAGACTGAGACAGCAACATGGGGGTATACAGAAATTAGAAGCACATGTAAATATATATCAATTAAGATTAACCACAATATACAGACATGTGTAGGAAAAAATAAAATATAAATATTCGTAATGATAGCAATAAAAGATATAGGTAAGAATATTGTGTATTCATAAATAAGACGTAGGTTGAGAAGTAGACAACTGTTGGTGCAATAGTAAGAAGATGGAAGAAATACAAAATGACTGTCAATCGACATCAATCTGTGGGACCATGCAAAATCTCACTTTGTGGGGTAGCCTTGATCAGGAGGAAGGTGAGAGATCAGCCTAAAATTATACAGGGGGAACATTTTAATGATCTTAACTCTTTAAGCCCCAGGCCTGAAAAGTAGTTAATGACCAGAACATATTTTTAGTTTTTGCCTCCTTGCGTTTCAACAGTTGTAACTTTTTTATTTTTTCAATGACGCAGTTGTATGAGGCCTCGTTTTATTCAGGACAAGTTGTACTTTATGAGGGAATCGTTTAAGTTCACTTAGAAATTATTGTTTTCTTTTTGTTTTTTTTTACACCATTCACATTCCACACTTAACAATTTATTAGATTAATTCTACAGGTTATTACGGTCGTGTGGATGCCTAATATGTGTAGTTTTTTTTTGTTTGTAATGTATGCACAACTATTTTTTATTAAATATTTATTTTTATTTTATTATTTTTTTATTCATTTTTTTTACACTTTTTATATTTTTTACTTTTTTTTTAATCCCATGAAGGGAGAACTATTTTACTTTTTTTTCTTTTTACACTTAGTAATGTATTAGCATATTCATATATGCTAATACATTCTAATCTGTGTCACTTTGACACAGGCAGTAATCAGGACAGCACACAGTGTGTCCTGTTCACTGGCTTCATACACAGACAGCTCTGGGGCCCCTCTAGGTCCCCAGGGCTGACTGTGCAGCCGTTCCCCGAGCTCTGTCGGGTTACCGGGTGTTCCGATCACCCGACAGAGCAGGGAAACCCTTTGATTGCAATGTGGTAACGCACCGCCGCAATCAAAGGGTTAAAGCATCGGGTTGTAGAGGATTCCTCCGCTCCCCGGTGCTCGCAGGAGATGCTCTGGGATCAGGGCTGTGTAGTTGCCGGGCGCCGCAAACCCCTAAGTCTGCAGTGACGCCAAAAGACATCGCTGCAGACGAACGACCTGCACCAGCCAACGCCAAAAGATGGTGCGCGGTCGTTAAGGGGTTAAAGCAGCTGGGACCACAGTCACCAAGAGAACCATTGGTAGCACATTACACCGTAATGGTTTGAAATCCTGCAGTGCCTGCAAGGTCCCCTTGCTCAAGAAGGCTCATGTGCAGGCCCGTCTGAAATTTGCCAATGAACACCTGGTTGATTCTGTAAGTAATTGGAAGAAGGTGCTGTCATCAAATGAGAAAAAAGTTGAGCTCTTTGACATTAACTCAACTCGCTGTGTTTGGAGGAAGAGAAATGCTGCCTATGATTCAAAGAATACTGTTGCCACTGTCAAGCAGGGATGTGAAAACATTATGTTTTGGGGGTGTGTCCCTGCTATGGGCACAGGACTTCTTCGCTGCATCAATGGGAGAATGGATGGAGCCATGTACCATAAAATCATGAGTGACAACCTCCTTCCCTTCGTCCAAGACATTAAAAATGGGTTGTGGCTGGGTCTTCCAGCAAGACAATGACCCAAAACATACAGCCAAGGCAACAAAGGAGTGGCTCAAAAAGAATTACATTAGGGTCTTAGATTGGCCTAGCCAGTCTACAGACCTTAATCCCATAGAAACCTTATGGAGAGAGTTGAAGCTCCGAGATGCCAAGTGACACACTCAAAACCTTAATGATTTAGAGATGATCTGCAAAGAGGAGTGGACCACAATTCCTACTGACATGTGCGCAAACCTCATCATCAACTACAAAAAACATCTGACTGCTGTGCTTGCCGACAAGGGTTTTGCCACTAAAAATTAAGTCTTGTTTGCCAGAGGGATCAAATACTTGTTTCTCACTGCAAAATGCAAATAAATTTATATAATTTATACAACGTGAATTTCTGGATTTTATTTTGGATATATTGGATATATTATAGACTGTTCATGTCTTTGTCAGTGGGCAAACTTACAAAATCAGCAAGGGATCAAATAATTATTTCCTTCACTGTATAGAACAGAGCTTGCATAGCTTTTTGGCACAAAGTACGCCAGAAAACTGGCGCAGTCCTGTTCATACATGTCGCACTAAATGTATTGTTAGAATATAAGTAAGAAATTACTGAAGTAATCAATATAGTTACATAGTTAGTACAGTTGAAAAAAGACACGTGTCCATCAAGTTCAACCAAGGGTGGGGAAAATGTGGGTGAAGGGAGGGAGACAAGGATTTCAAGCCCAGCCTCCCCACTGGTGAATGCCCTGGAACCCACAAGGCAAGAACCAATCTACTCCAGCCTACGTCTGTTGTGTGATATAGTACAATACGGGGAAACGCAGGAGAGGAAAGTCTAATAATGAAATCAAATAAAACAGTGATTAAGTGCTTTATTGGAGTTCACAGTATTACACTTAGACATTTCTCATAAATGAGGCCCATTGGGCCTCATTGATAATAACTGTCTAATGGTAAAACTGTGTGTCCATAGTGACCATTCTAAGATCAGCTTTCATTTGTTATACTGCTTTGGAAAAATGAGAGCTAAGCTGTGATGGAATGGCATGAGCATTAAAGGCAATCGTACTGTTAGACAGTCTTCATAAATTAGGCCCTATGTTTTTCTAAAAAAAATACTACAGTGGCCCTTCAAGTTACAGTGGCCTTAAGAAAATCTTTAATACAGGATATTGTATCTTGAAACTACACTTACAGTATAGTGTCCAGACGCTGAAGATTTATCTGTTTCTAATAACCAGGGGCGTTGCTAGGCTGTTTTATTCGGGGCACAGGCCCCGAATGAAACAGCCTGTGCCCCGAACCTCTTACTTACCAGCTGTCCTGGAACGTCCGCGAGCCTCCCGCAAATACGGGAAGTTTCCTGGACCCAGCGACAGCTGGTAAACGGCTGCCCGGGGCTCTTTAATCAGAAGCAGTGCAGGGGCAGTGTCATCAGACACTGCCTGACGTCACTGAAAGCAGGGGCCGCCCGCCCGGCAGCTGCACTGTGAAGCCCGTGCTCACAGTGTGATTAATGGGTGAGGGGCCGGGGAGGAGGCAGCAAAACTTTACAATGCTAGAGCCTCGGAGAGGAGCGGCTGGAGGGAGGGGGTGAACCACGAGAAGCCTCACATCACTGCCGGCCAGCAGTAGTATCACCATGTGCAGTGGACAGCATGAAGCAATGGTTCAGGTGAGAGAGGATATAAGAGTCCTGCAGGCTGCTGGACATCGGAGTATTTGTACCTGCTTTCTCCCACAGTTTTTCTGCTTCCTGCTGTGGTGTCCCCTCTGTGCTCCCCATAGTGAAATTCCCCAATATACAGTGCGAGTTATCCTCATCCTGCAGGGCAGGGTGACCCCTCCACCATATAAAGAGCAGGCAGGTCTTTATTCTTTTCGTTTTGGTCACACTGTGCTGTGGCCCCTTTTGGGACCTCTTTTTGTGATATGGGAAAACATATCCCGACAGATCCCACAACGTGTCCATAGGGGACAACAGCACAAACATGGTCACTTTTGGACTATGTGTGTTTGTTTTGTAAATTTCTTTCTGTGCTGGACAGAACAGTGTTGTGCAGTAGCGATTTTGTCCAATCCGAAAGCTTTTCTTTCTTTGCCTTGTCAAGCCTTTCTGGAACGGGTGTTTTATTTTTGATGGTACAACGAATGCACCGTATGTACAGAAAATACAAATTCTTTGTGAGTTTGGGAAATTTGGAAAAAACACAACTGTGCAATTTTTAGGAGTTTTAATTGTTCTGAGTTAATTGTGTGGTATAAAATGACATATTCTCTATATTCTGCAGATCAGAACATTTTTTTGATAAATATATGTCTACTTTAGGCCTGATAAACATCTGTGTCAGAGGTTCTGATTGGAACCTTCGGCACAGAGGTGAAAAACTAAAGCGGGGGGATCTGTTCACTGCGGACACCCACGGCGCCCAACGGGTCCTATTAATCACAGTGGGTCCGTCAGGTTTCTGCTGTGATGTCTGTAGTTGAGAAGGAAGAAATAGTTGCTGTGGATTTTTTCTGCCTCAACAACAAACACTATGGCAGAGATCTGATGGATCCACAGAAAAAAAAACCTCTGACGCAGATGTGAACCAGGCCCTACAGGGGGGTTTCAGAACTACTTGTAGTTTATCAGTCCATAAAGGGAGGATTTAAAAATAAAATATTTCCCTTGTGAACCCACTAATTCAAGTGTCGCAGCAGGTCCTTGTGCAGCCAATCACAGGCCATGGTAGTGACTTGTAATTGGCTGCACATTGTCTGCAAATTCACATTGAGCTAATGTGAATGTGAATTTTCCCCTTCTATTTTATGATAAGTATACGTTCTTTTAGATTCTTTTTTCAACAGTTATTGAAATAGGCATACAATTAGTGACAGGGATATAAGTTTCTCTGTAAAAATCCATGCCACAGCTCACAATGGGGCGTGAAAAATGCCGTGTGAACCCAGCCCTACAGAGCAAAACATAACACACAGGGCCTGGGCCCCGGATGTTTTGGGACCCTAGCAACGCCCCTGCTAATAACGCCTCACTACAGTACAGTGTGGTACTACATGTTCTGTACTGCTCTTCACATTTCCCAGGATGAGTGGCTACTTAAAGCACCAGGTGAGGGCCCCATTTTCTTTTTTTCACCACCACACGGCTACCACTTGTCCATGCAGAATTTGCACACAAATATCTTAGAATCATTCTCACTTTCCAGCATCTTCCTCACTTTCCAGCTTCCTTACTTTCCCCCACCTCTGTATAAACTTCCCACGGGTGGGAGAATGGGTTCAGGCCATAACTTAGAGACACTGTCTCCTAGAAGGGTGGGTGAGGGAAAAATATTAACCTCCAGGAGATTGTGCTATGACTATGGCTGTACTCTTCAGAATCATATCGTGCAGTCCAAACTCCTTCCCTTGCACCCCAGAAGATCCCCAGGGGGTGCAGCAGATGAAGTTTTGTACTGTCATGCTTTTTGTAGTGTTTGATTTTTTTTTTCTCGAGATTTTTCTGTTGGACTATGATGGATTTATTGGACTATGTCGTACCAGCATTGTATCTGTTTCTTTAAGAAAATGGTCAATGAGGAATGTTGTCGGGGAGAATTCATTTAAATAAAGTATTTTTTGTGGTGTGCCAGCATGTTTCTTTAGCCATTTTATTCCAGTGTTAGTAATGAAGGTGTCTGACAGATGCCTCTGTATTCCTAGCACTAGAGGTTTATTGTTAGCCTTGGGGTGACAAAAAAGCACTGACAACAAGCCCAAGGGCTAGTAATAAACATCTGTCAGACACCTCTTTTACTAAAACTGGAAAAAAAAGATAAAATAATACACTGAAACAACACAAAAACAAGATTTAACTTAACACTCCCCGATAACATCACTCGTTGACCATTTTATTAAAGAAATGGATCCAACACTGCTCCAACATAAAAACTATAAACTGTAAAATACAAAAACACTAATCAGCATTTGGCTGGAAGGTTTCTAAATTTTATCAGGCAGCAAGAATACTAAATATGGCCAAATAGATAGGTAGACCACTCTTTTTGAAAGGTAGCCTTAATTAGGAAGTTAAGCTCCCAAATTAGTTAGCCAAACCAGTGCTATTAGATAGGTAGTCCCCCCCTACTCGGTATCTAGGTATTTAGTCCACCCATTACATGGTAAGACCCCAGTAGGTAGGTAGGACCAACAGTAGGTAAAGCCCCAGCCAGGCAAAGCCCTGGGTACATACATAGAAAAGGCTTCAGGTAGCTTGTCAAGGCCTCAGGTAGGTAGGTATGTAGGCAGTCAGGACCCAGGTAGATAAGGAAGCTCTAGTTATGTAGGTAGGTAGTCAGACAGGGCCTCCAGGTAAGAAGGCAAGTCATACAGGGTTCCGGTTAGCTAGGTAGAGGCTTCAAGTAGGTAGCTAGGCAGGGCCTCATATAAGTAGGCAAGGCTCTAGGTAGATAGGTAAACGGACAAGACCCCAGGTAGGTAGGTCCCATTTAGGTAGGTAGACCTCCATTAGATAAGTTGGTAGGCCCTAGGTCGGTAGGTACACCCACAGCATGTTGGTGGGGAGACCCAAGTTAGGTAGGTTGGTAGGCCGTGGATAGGTAAGTAGATTGGTCCTAGGTAGGTCGATTTCTAGGCCTCACATAGGTAGGTAGGGCCCAAGCAGGTAGTTTGGTAGGCTCCAAGTAGTCAGAACCCAAGCAGGTAGGCCTCAGTTAGGTAGGTAGATAGGTTTCAGGTAGGTAAGCAGTAGGTAGGTATCAGTTAAGTAGGTACATAGGCCACAGAAAAAGAATAAGGCTCCACTTACGTAGGTGGGCCCAGGTAGGTTGGTAGTAGATTTAATTCTAAGACTTTTTTCCAATACTTGTCATTAGCAATGCAGAGGGCTCATGTCATTAATACAGGGGAATAGATTTTGCTTTTACTTTCTTAGCAGAGCTCTGTAGGTAGCAGGGATTCTTTCTGTTGAGCTATACCACTAGTGCAGGGAGAGCTGAGGACAGAGCTGCTATATACAGTACAACAGGCACAGCACACTAAGGACAAAGTGTGACATTACAGTGCATCTACATTACACTGCTGCCAGTGTTATATCCATCACAGACATAGCAGCCCACAGAAAATCAGTGTGCACATGATGTTGATGTACAGGCCTCTCCCTGCACAGTGGACTCTTCCAGCTCAGAGGCAGGAGATTAGATACAACTGTCATCCATCAAGCTGTCTGGTGCTGACTTGGCCCGACGTCAGAGCTGTCTTAAAGGGCCAGTTCTTTTTTTTTTTTAAAAAAAACAGAATTACAGGTGAAATGCTTTGATTTCCCTAATGAAGCATATTTAAGGAAGTGTTTGTATTTTAGTCTCATGTTATTTCATGAGGTTTTCCTGGAGATGATAGGTACTCTTTAAGGCCTAAGTTGCTCTGCTCCACTAAGGGCTTTAACTGTTTGTGTGTCCTGAGTCCCGATTGTTTAGATAGTTGATTTCTGGACCTGTTGTAAATTACTTGTCTGCTAATATTGCATTTTGTTATTTTTAAGAATTCTAAGATCCTTTGAAGGTCCCTGTCTTTTGTGTATAAAAAGTCTGTAAATTTTCAGTTCTTGTATAACACCATGTCTGAAGAAGGGAGCTAGTACTCTCGAAAGCTCACCATCAAATATACTCAGTTAGCCTGAAAAAGGGATCCCCTGATTTCTTCACTCTTCTACTGTGTGTCCTGAGGAATTATACTGCACAACAGTCCGAGTGATCAAGGGCATTTACCCTTATTCCCCAGGACCTGCTTCTGAATGCTCAAAACAGAGGGCCCTATTTTTCTGAGGCAGGATGTGGCGTCCAGGCTCCTGTGGTGGCGGGCCTCGTAGTAGCTGCCATCGCTGCTAAGCCGTTAGTTCAGCCAGTTAGCCTTATACTCCTTTTTGCTCATTCCACTTCTGGCTTTAGCTGAAAAAGCTACAGCTTTCAAAAGACACTGTGTGCGTAACCAACCTAAATGTGTCACTAATGGAAAGAAATATGTATTTGTCCTGGAATGCTGTGTGCTAAGTGCACCCAAATCATTTGTTCAGCAGCTGTGCACTACTCCTATGTCACATATGGAAACAGAATAGTTTTTTTTTTCGGAACCCTTCATACACAAGACATCTAAATTGTACCCTCATTACAAGTGCATTTTTTGTGGGTTGGTAGAAATTTAAAATGAAGGATGCATGGAGGAGAGGGAGGAACTTAAGACCAGCAAAAACTGCTAAACAACAAGGTGGCAACAATCAATATTTTAACAATCAAATGCTACACAGTTTGTGGCACATTGACACATGGTGACTAAGAAGAGCTCTTTTCGGGTCCCTCGCCAAGCTGAAAATATTGCCAGCATGGCCCTGCAATGACTGACAATATAGGGTTGTTTCAAGGCTTTCCAACCTTCTTTTTTTTCCCCGATACACTCCATTTCCATTATATTTAATAATAGAACAAAAATCCTTCAATTCAGCTGGATAGCGTCAATTTCTTTATTAAATGCTTACAATAGCAAACAGTTCAAAAGTGAACATAGCGTCCACCGACATGTTTCAGCTTACATAGAGGCCTTATTCACAGCAATGAAATCTATCCAACAGTTACTATTTAAAATGTGTAAAAACCAATAGGGAAGTCCTTCCTGTTGACGTAATCCCAGCCTGTGGTGGTGGTGAGGGAATTACAAATCTATTAAAGGTCAATATATAGAGAGAAGATAATTTTGATATTTTAAACCATGTGGGAACCTAACATTTAACTCCAATAACCAGAGAGCCTCTCACCTTTTTATTCCAATCTTCTATGCGAAAAAAGATACTAGATACTAGGTCAAAAGTGAGAGACTATAATGATATTTTGTTAACTAAGACATGTCATAAAATCAAGCATAATACTCAGGATTCACTTTTAAGTAAACAAAAGGAATCGAATAATAGAATATCTAATAAACCAGTGTTCTCTACAAAATATAGCAGGGATTCCATTGACATAAAAAAAAATTGTTCAAAAAGCTCCCTATTTTCAGACAGGATAACAAACAAGCAGAGATGATTGATCCCGGTATTAAATGTGTATTTAAGAGAGGCCGCACTATAGGAAGTGAAATATGCCCTAGTTATTTTTCAAATCGTAACTCAGCGGAGACTTGGCAGTCGATCCATGGATTTTATCCATGTGGGGGGACATCAGTGTGGAGTTTGTAAATATGCAATAAAAACAAAAGAATTTAAGAATGTCACAACAGGTAAAAAATACAACATATAATCTTTGATTAATTGTTAAACAAATACAATGATTTGTATCCCCACACAGTCTGGACTTCCCTATTGGTTTTTAACACATTTTAAATAGTAACTGTTGGGTAGTGTTAATTGCTGTGAATAAGGTCGCTATGAAGGTTGAAACGCGTTGGCAGATGCTATGCTCACTTTGTAACTGTTGGCTATTGTAAGCATAAAAGGAAACTGGCACCATCCAGCTGGATCGAAGGATTTTTGTTCTATGAATCTGCGTGTCAGTTAACCCGACCTGGATCCGTGCTGAAGAGTGGTTTGCCTGATTGGGTTTGTGAGCTGTTACATGGGACTACTATGTCTAGCTGGACTTGTGCAAAAGGCTAAATTAGATGGAATGATGTATTTTTTTCAGCATTAATATTGATTTTATTCATTTATATTGTGCATTTGTATTCCACTGCGCTGTACAGTTGCAGGGAGTGAAACCACTCCTACAAACTGCATAGTATTATAGTATCTCTCAAAAGTGAGTACACCCCTCACAGTTTTGTAAATATTTTATTATATCTTTTCATGGGACAACACTGAAGATATGACACTGATATAATGTAAAGTAGTCGGTGTACAGCTTGCATAACAATGTAAATTTCAATGCCCTCAAAATCCCTCAGCTCACAGCCACCAATGTCTAAACTGCTGGCAACAAAGGTGAATATACCCCTAAGTGAAAATGGACAAATTGTGCCGAATTTGCCATTTTTTCTCCACAGTGGCATGTGACTTGTTAGGGTTACAAGGTCTAAGATGTAAATGGGCAGTAGGTGTGTTAATTTTGGTGTTATTGCTCTCACAATTTCTCATACTGTCATACTGGTCACTGGCAGTTCAACATGGCAACTCATGGCAAAGAACTGTCTGAGGATCTGAAAGAAAGAATTGTTGCTCTACATAAAGATGGCCTAGGCTATAGGAAGGTTACCAAAAGCCTGAAACTGAGCTGCAGCACAGTGGCTGAGACCATACAGTGGTTTAAAAAGACAGGTTCCATTCAGACACCGGCATCGCCCTAGACAAGCAAAGAATTTGAGTGCACTTGCTCATCGTCATATCCAGAGATTGTCTTTTCAAAACAGATGTATGAGTGCTGCCAGCATTGCTGCAGAGGTTAGAGGTGGTGGGCCAGCCTGTCAGTGCTCAGACCCTGCATCAAATTGTCTGTCATCCCAGAAGGAAGTCTCTTCTTCAAGCAGACTAAGGACATGGATTACTGAAACCAAGTCCTGTGATCTGCTGAGACTAGGATAAACTTATTAAGTTTAGATGGTGTCAAGTGTGTGTGGCTGCAACCAGATAAGCAGTACAAAGATAAGTGTGTCTTGCCAACAGCCAAACGTGGTGGTAGAATTGTTGTGTTTTGAGGCTGCATGAGTGCTGCCGGCTGTGGAGAGCTACAGTTCTTTGAGGGAACTATGAACACAAACATGTACTGTAACATACTGAAGCAGAGCATGATCCCCTCCCTGGGCCGCAGGGCAGTATTCCAACATGATAAGGACCCCAAACACCTCCAAGACGACCACTCTCTTGTTAAAGAAAATGAGGGTAAAGGTGCAGGACTGGTCAAGAATTTCTCCAGACCTAAACCTTACTGAGCACCTGTTGGGCATCCTCAATATGAGGGGTGTTCTCACTTTTGTATATTTATAATGAGAGTATACATATGTATATAGTAAGGAGTTAGTGATATGACTAAGCACCTTTTATAGAGGCACCATGGAGTGGAGAAGACCTGCAGCCAATAAGTGTGGAGAGGAAGGGAGGGGCTGCAGGTCCATATTTAGAGGGATCCTGCTATGTTCTACTTAGTTCTAGTTGTTGAGTTCAGTTGTAAGGATCCTGTTACTGGAAACCAGCATTGAGGTTCATACACCCACTTGCCGGCAGTGAGGGAGAGAAGGAGAGGGATAGAAAGAGAGAGACACTTATATACCAACCTACTGGGGGCATCCTATAATCAACTGGGGGGCCCTATGTACCTATCTACTGGGGGAAACTATATACCTGTTTACTGGGGGGGGGGCTGTCCCCTACCTACTAAGGGGACCCTATACACCTCCCTAGTGAGGGCCCTATACAGTATCTCACAAAAATGAGTACATCCCTCACGTGTTTGTAAATATTGTACTATATCTTTCCATAGGACAACAGCTTGTATAACAGAGTAAATTTGATGGATCCTTAAAATAACGCAACACACACCCATCAATGTCTAAACCGCTGGCAACAGAAGTGAGTACACCCCTAAGTTCTAGACCATAAACCTATGGCATCATGACGTAGGATTATGGCCTAGTACAGAGGGCCTATGAGTTTGTACACAGTTGGAAAAGTGAGGAGACACTTCCTCTAACCTCCAAGTCCTCTAGTGCCTTCCTCGATCATTTCGCTTCCTGACTTTTCCACTTTCTTTCCACTAACATCCCCACTATCATCATGGGAGACTTCATCATCCCTATCAACACATCCCATTCATCTTCCAACAAACTCCTTTTGCTTTCCTCTTTCTTCGAGCTCTCCCAGTGCACCTCTGAAGCCACTCACGAAGAGGGACATACACTGGGCATAGTCTTCACCTGCCTCAGCCTCTTATCTAACATCAGAAACTCGCCTCTCCCTATATCTGACCACAATATGCTTACCTTCTCCATCCTCTTTACTCTACCTGCCCATTTTATCTTGAATCTAGTGCACACCTGCAGGAACCTCCAAGGTTTTAAACCTTGCAGTCTCTCTGACTGTCTTGCACCTCTCTCTACTATATTCTCTATTGATGACCCAGATGCTGTCACTGCTTTCTACAACAATACAATCACTTCCAGTTTTGATTTGGTCGCCCCTCTCACACACAACAGAATCCACAAAATCAATAGACAAACCTGGCACTCAGATCCAGTTAAATAGCTGAGGTGAGTTTAAAGAATTGCTGAACGACACTGGAAGAAAACCCTCTCCACCAAGGACTGCTGCATATAAACAATTACTCCTCAATTTCAAGTCTGCTCTCACCTCTGCCAAACAGGATTACCTTATCACTGTCATATCCTCTCTGTCTCACGACCTATTCAACACCTTCAACCCTTTCCTCCGTCCCCATTTCTCCTCTTAGTGGATGATTTTACCATTCACTTCCTAAACAAGATCCACCTCATTAAAGAAAGCTTTACCCCACAGTCCCCACAGCCCACCTATATACCTGTGCAGTCCCCACCACCCACCTTTTTACCTGCACAATGATCTGCCCACTTAACCTGCTTCACCACTGTTACTCAAGACAAGCTTTCCCATTTACTCTCCAAATCCAACCTCACTACTTGTAATCTTGACCCATTGCCATCCCACCTTATCCCAAACCTTAGTGCTGTTACTATGCCAGCCCTCATTCATCTTTTCATGCTATTGCTAACCTCTGGTATCTTCTCTTCCTCCTTCCACACTACCATCCTTAAGAAACATCTCCTCTCTATCCACCTATCGCCCCATCTCATTACTTACGTTTGTCTCTAAACTCCTTGAACAGCACGTCTTGAACTGTCCTCTCATCTAACTTTCATCTTTATCCACTGAAATCTGGTTTCTGACCCACTGAAATAGCCTTAACCAGAGTCACTAATGAATTTGTAACCGCTAAAACCTCACGCTACTTCTCTGTGCTTCTCCTGTTAGATTTGTCCTCTGCCTTCAATATGGTCAACCACTCCCACCTGCTACAACTCATCTCATACCAGCATCAACTAATCTCATCGGCATTGGCCCTTTCCTGGATCTCTTCATACCTCACTGATCGAACATTCAGCGTCTTTCACAATCTCACCATCACATCCTCTTGTCCTCTCTCTGTTGGTGTCCGTCAGGAGTCAGTCCTGGGTTCTCTAGTCTTCTCTGTCTACACTTTTGGCCTGGGTCAGCTCATAGCATCACATGGCTTTCAGTACCACTTGTATGCTGACGACACCCAACTTTACATCTTGAGCCCAGATATTAAAATCTCTGCTCCATATGGATACCTGAGTATCTATGATCCATATCATTCTTCTCCTCTCACCTCCTAAAACTTAATGTGGAAAAAAATGAATTTATCAAATTTCCACAATCCACTCTATCCCCCCCCTCCTGACCTATCTATCACTGTCAATGGCTCAAAACTTTCACTGGTTCCGCAAGTCCGCTGCTTTGGGATAACCTTTGACTCCTTTATATTCTTCAAACCACACATTCAAGCCTGTATCTCCACCTGCCACCTCCACCAGAAACAATTTTATTGAATCTGCTTATTCCTCAACTTCAATACTACAAAAATGCTAGTTTAGGCTCTTGTCATCTCCTGTCTAGACTACTGCAACATCCTTCTCTGTGGCCTACTGTCTAGCACTCTTGCTCCCCTTTAAACCAAGCTCAACTTAACCCGTCTTATCCACCTCTTTCTCTATTCCTCTGCCTCTTCCCTCTGCCAATCACTTCACTGGCAACCCATTACCTAGCAAATTCAGCTCAGGTAACTAACCATGACTTACAAGGTCATGGTTAGTGACCATGATCTCTCCCCTCAAAACATCTCTGCCTTAATCTCCAGATACCTCTCCTCACACAACCTCCGCTTCTCAGGACCTTCTATACTGCTCTCCTCTTGTCAGCAAATCACACAACCTTCTACAAGACTTCTCCCGTGCTTCCCCTGTACTCTATAACTCATTACCTCAACATATCAGACTCTCCTCCACATTCACTAGCCTCAAAAGCAACCTGAAATTTTTTTTAAAAAAATGAGCATGGGTGCACACTGTTGTGCTCATTTTTTTCAAAATAGTTTTTGGGATGTGCAAAACCAAATATTGTTTCTTAAATTGTATGTATGGGGGAGTGGCTGCCTCCATGTTGGTTTTTTGCACTCCACCCATCCTCATAGGCTTTTAAATCAGTACAGTGTATTTAGTAGCTGGTGCCTTCACATCCTGAAGTATGCAGGTCTGGACAGGCCCCAAAGAAAGATAACGTTAGTGCAACATCAATGTAGGACCCACCTGCATTGAGGTCCCTTTGAAGTTTCAGAGGTGGGCTTAAGCAGTTTTGATCAAAAATGTGAACTAAGAACCTCAAAAAAAATTAATGTTTTCTTAAAAGCCGTAGTGCTTTTTTCATGAATTCTAATGTGTTTTTTGATAGTTTCTTTAGTTGCAAGTGTGCTGCTGGTATTGTAATGTGCATTAATATTGCTGCCACAACAGTGTGCACCTATGCTCATTTTTTTCTAAAAAGTTTTTGGGATGTGCAAAACCAAATATTGTTTCTTAAATTGTATGTATGGGGGAGTGGCTGCCTCCATGTTGGTTTTTAGCACTCCACCCATCCTCACTGGCTTTTAAATCAGTGCAGTGTATTTAGAAGCTGGTGCCTTCACATCCTGAAGTATGGAGGTCTGGAAAAGCCCCAAAGAAAGATAATGTTAGTGCAACATCAGTGTAGGACCCACCTGCTTTTGAGGTCCCGTTGAAGTTTTGGAGGTGGACTTAAGTAGTTTTGATCAAAAATGTGAACTAAGAACCTCAAAAAATTTTCATACTTTCTTAAAAGCAGGAGTGCTTTTTTCATTAATTCTAATGTGTTTTTGGATAGTTTCTTTAATTGATAGTGTGCTGCTGGTATTGTAATGTTTTTCTTGCACAAGACATTCACAAATTCTTGGTAGCGCACCGGAAGTCCAGAGAGAGCATTAGCTGCCAGCCGAAGAGTCGACGCACCCACAAGATGAGGAGGAGGCGAAAACGAGATGCTGGAGGAATGACACCGGTTGCTCCAGCATAGGACTTCACCAGAATTCCAGTCTAGGTTAGGACTATGTCTATGTAGCCATGGGAATCCCAGAAGGAGCGTGCTAGAGAAGCAAGGTAGGATGAGGAAGGAAATCTGTTCCCGATGCAGAACCCCGACATGCAGGGTGAGAGGTTGGGTGTGATGCCGAATGGCACACGAGAGGACCTGCCCGTTCACAGAAGAGACAGAGAGAGGCTGGGCTAGAGGTACCACAAGCAGCTGGAATTTAGAGATCAGTACAGGATGGATGAAGTTACCCACAGACCCAGAATCCACGAAAGCGGACACTTTAAGACTAGAACCCTATGGCAGGATTAGGTCGACTGACCTGGTCAAGGGTGGAGAGTTAGATTCCTTGACCAGGTTAGCTTCTCCCATGAAACCTCTGCTCTGGAGTTTCCCGGACGGATAGGGCAGTGTCTCAGAAGATGCTCGTATGCGCCACAGTAGAAGCACAATAAATATATAAGCAGACAGCACTTCTGAAAAAAGAGATGTTTATTTACTCAAACGACTGCAATGTTTCAGCTCTGAATAGAGCCTTTTCTCAGAGCTGAAACGTTGCAGTCGTTTGGGTAAATAAACACCTCTTTTCTCGGAAGTGCTGTCTGCTTATATATTTTTTTGGATTCATTTTTTACCTTGATTCAGGTTTATTTCAGGCGTGCACTTCACTACTTTCATTGCCTACATTACCGGTGCTGCTATTTCTACTTTTTTTTACAGTAGAAGCACAAGCCCATATTTCTTCTGCGGGCCTTCTCTTACTCGGAGAGGTGGGCTCTGTCGACCTGCATATACTCTTTCAGGGAAGCAGCAGAGGGGTTGAACAGGGCACTGAAAAATGGGTGCCAGATGAGGAACTCTGCAGGGTTGGGAAGACACAGAGGAGCGAGTCAGCCGAGGAGGAAGCAGACGGGACCAGTTGAGTACGGACAGAGCGGTAGCCAGAAGCAGGCGCGACCATGGCTATATAGCCACAAAAGAGGAGAAACAAATGACATTTACCAGATCTGGCAGACTGAAGAATAGAACTAAGATGCAAGATTCTATCAAGTAATACTAGGTAAGGTTAAATATCAACAAACAGGGAGAGGGTAAGCAGACAGTGTGTGAATGTTGTCCCTACACAGTGTGAGATGACTAACCAAAGCCCTGCCTATGAGAAACGGGGCCCCTGTCCTAATAAGGACGGCTCCGTCAGGAACCTATCCCTGTTAATTATATCCCCTATATTGCCCTAGCAAGATGAAATGTGCACTAGATATAGATAATTTCACCCTAGTACATATACAATATACCAGATGTCGAGTGTCCCAACATCATAGCTGGTCTCCTTAGCTCCGAACCATATGTTCAGGCTACAGATCCAAGGTATTTTTCCCCTTGTATTCCCTTTTGAGTCTGGATTAAGATTTCCATTACCCACTTACTAACATCCCCTGAAGAAACAAGTTGGGTGTTGAAACATGGTGACACTCGACATGTGGAACATTGCACCTTGTCATATTCCTACTGAGGAACATGACAAGGTGCTGCTCACCATTTATTTCCTGAGCTAAGACAGTGTCCAGACCCACATCTGATGCATTTGTCTGGACTATAAACTCTTTGCTAAAGTCTGGAGCCACTAGCACCAGCTGCTTGCAGAGCCTGTTTCATCTTTTGGAACGCCCTTTCAGCCTCAGGAGACCACTTAGCCATGACAGACTTTGTACCTTTGGTAGGGTCTGTTAAGGAGGGCAAAATTAGGAACAAACCTCCTGTAGTATCCCACGATCCCCAGGAAGGCTCTAAGCTGTTTCTTCGTAAGTGGCCATGGTCAATTCTGTACTGCCTCCACCTTGTTTACCTGTGGCTTGATCTCCTCTTTACCCACAAGGTAGCCTAGATATCTCACATCTGCCATGCCCATGGCACATTTCTTGGGGTTCACAGTGAAACTGACTTTTCTTAAGGCCCCAAGTACCGCCTGGACTTTACCCAGATGGCTCTCCCAATTCCTGATAAAATGACTATGTCATCCAAATATGCTGCTGCATACTTTTTGTGGTGGCCTAAGATTCTTTCCATTGCTCTCTGGAAGGTGACAATGGTTCCCTATAACCTTAAAGGCATTCTGACATACTGGTAGCAGCCATCAGGTGTGGAGAATGCTGTCTTTTCCTTAGCTTCTTTAGAAAGGGGAATCTGCCAGTAGCCCTTCGCCAGGTCCAGGGTGGTAATAAATGGGGCAGGTCCTAGCCTCTCAATGAGCTCATCCACCCTGAGCATGGAATAGGCGTTAAATTTAGACACTTCGTTCAGCTTTCTGTAGTAATTGCAAAACCACCACTCTCCAGACTGTTTTGGCTCCAGGACTATGGGGCTTGACCACCCACTCTTTGCTTCCTCAATAACACCCAGTTTAACATTCTTTTTATTTTCATGGAAATTACCTCCTGTCAGGCATCAGGAATCTGGTAGGGTTTCACTCGAATATGAGGTTCCGTGAGGATCTCATGTTCAAAAAACCTGGGTGAGACCTGGCAAAGCTGAGAACAGATCTCTGTTCTGCTACAGCAACTCCCGACACTGTTGCTTCTGGGATGGGAATCAAACCTCTTTAATACTGGCCTCTTGCTGCACCACCATACAAAAGGTTTCAAGAGGGTCTATATCCTTTCATGGTTTTATTAAATTTACGTGATATATTTGGAAGGGCTTTCTTTTTCCTGGCTGGTGGACTTTTTAATTTACCTCATCTACCTTTTCCACCACTTCATACGGTCCCTGCCACTTGGCCAGAAACTTACTCTCCACAGTGGGAACAAGTATGAGCACCTGGTCCCCTGGTTGGAACTGTCTAACCCTGGCCAACCAATTGTATACTTTAGCCTGGGCCTCCTGTGGTTTTAGCAGATGTTCCTTCACAATGGGCATAACATTAGAGATCCTCTCCCTCAATATTGCCTTTAAGGTTTTGTTGAATCTTTCAACTAGGCCATCTGTTTGTGGATGGTATACTGAGATTCACAACTGGGTGATGTTTAGGAGTTTTCAAACTTCCCGCATAACCGTGGACATAAATGGTGTCCCCTGGTTTGTCAGAATTTCTGTCAGTAGCCCGGTTTGTGAAAATATATGAAATAACTCTCGAGCTATACATTTAGCTGAGGTATTCCTTAAATGCACTGCCTCAAGGTACCGGGTAGCATAATACACTACCACCAATATGTACTGATGACCTCGGGCTGACTTCCCCAGGGGCCACACCAGATTCATGGCTATCTGTTGGAATGGGATTTCTATTATACTAAGTGGAACTAAAGGACTACGAAAGTGAGTGAACAGGGATGTCAACTGACAAACTTGACAAGACTGACAGTAACAACAAATCTTACCCATATCTTTTAGGTTTGGGCAGTACCCTAGTTACCTTGGCGATAACTTCAAAATAGACAAACTACAAACCACAAAAAAAATTATCTACCTTAAAGATACTTTAAAACTTAACCTTTAATTAAACATACAATAAAATACACAATCTTAAATGCCCTGTACTCACTAATGTCACTAACCTTATATAAAAAACCTACCTATCTAAATGTGCAGCACCTACCCCAACAAGGGCAAACCCAACCGGAACCCAAATACACCAATATTAGCTCTAAATATCATACAATAAAAGCTAAATAACTACTAACTTGACATAAATATAGCTGTTGTAAGATGTCAAAAAACATTCACATATATTCAAATATGTCACAAAAGCAGATAGTAATAATAACTTGTCCCAATATTTCTCCCCATATATTCATAGGAGTTCATCAGGGACTCACAAAAGACCCAATACCATCAAGTTCATATATCATATGGGAGAGCTCCCATTCTATATCGTGCTATCATGAGGAGAGCAAGGTAGTTGGTTATCAGCCATATTTGTACTTGCAAGGATCATTGGTTGGTACTAGAATCATGTACCTGCAGTATCCGCTTTACCAGGGGTCCGTAAGTACAACGCTCATTGTGATTTTGAATTGAATATTTATATCAGGTCTGTTGATAGTGGAATATATTTTGCAGGTTCTTTATTATGGCTTACTACTTTGACTCTATTACTGCTATCTAAACTTGACAGTTACATTGTATTACAGCCTACTATTTGTAACCTACCATATCTGTATATAGCTAGTATATCAGTCACCTATTTGGTAATTGATGATATATGAACTTGATGGTATTGGGTCTTTTATGAGTCCGTGATGAACCTCTATGAATATATGGGGAGAAACGCGTTGGACATATAATATTGGGACAAGTTATTATTACTATCCGTTTTTGTGACATTTTTGAATATATGTGACTGTTTTTGACATCTCACTACAGCTATATTTATGTCGAGTTAGTAGTTATTTAGCTTTTATTGTATGATATTTAGAGCTAATATTGGTGTATTTGGGTTCCGGGTGGGGTCGCCCTTGTTGGGGCCGGTGCTCCACATTTAGATAAGACTGACAGCAGTCAGGTATTTCTCTAAAGCACCCAAACCAGTAAAACCTGTGTACTACACTTTGCTGATTTTTGTCAGCCCCCAGGTGACCACCCAACACATAAGAGTGGGCCATATCTAATATCATATGTCGTTATGGGCTCATCCCTGGCGCCACCGCCATCCGCCATCGTTAGGGTCCTAAGATGATACCGATCGCTAAAGTATCAGCATAGGACCTTGGCGATGGCAGCGGCGCAGGGATTAACTGTATGTGCATCCGGAGGACGCATATACAGTTACAGGCTTTTGTGTAGCAGAGAGCGAAGGCCCTCCGCTCCGCAGAGTACTCCAGTGAGCCGCAAGCGGGTTCACCGGAGTACTCGGCACAGGCGGCGTGAGTGTGTCATCATGTCACGCCGCCTGTGAAGGAAGAAGACGGAGCCCAGCAGGAGCTTCAGGGAGCGGGGTAAGGTGAGTACTTGGACCTATAAGCTACCTATATACGTGCTGGGGGACCTATAAGCTATCTATTTACATGCTGGGGGACCTATAATCTACCTATATATGTGCTGGGGGACCTATATACCTGCTGGGGGACCTATAACCTGCATATATACCCGCTGGGGGACCTATAACCTTTTTATATACCCCCTCAGGGACCTATAATCTGCCTATATACCTACTGGGGGACCTACAACCTGCCTATACACCCACTGTAGGACCTATAACCTATAACCTTTTTATGTACCCCCTCAGGGACTTATAACTTGCCTATATACCTACTGGGGGGCCTATAACCTGCCTATATACCTCCTGGGGGACATGTCACCTATATACCTACCTACTGAGAGACATATAAACTATATATCCATCTACTGGGGGGCATATAACTTACTGAGGGGCCTTATTACCTATAGTGGGGGACATATAATTTACTGCGTTGTGAAATCGCTAATAGTTGCTAAGGCGGTTGTTAAGGCCTGAAGTCGATTGATAAGAGCTTAGCAATCGACTCCAGGGACTACTACAGGCCCGACACAACCAACTGCCCCACCACCTCGTTCTTCACTTTGTTTACCCGATATAATAAGTAATTATTTACTGCAAAGTGAGGAAAATGATTATCAGCTCCTGGCTCTTGGGAAACACCATTTAATACTGTCATCTGATCAAGGACACCATTTAAGGTCAAATCCTGGAGCTGGGCAGTCCCAAAATTCTCCCAGCAGATCTCCAGATCAGAAACAATCAAACATGTAGGGAATTCATTTCTCCTCACAGATGAGCTAGTACTACCCCCAGAAACATTATTGCACTCTGGTTGATCAGGCACCTCAGCTTTGGCCCACAAATCCCAAAACAGAGGGAAGTCCCGACCAATAATAATATCATGCAAAAAGTTCTTTACTATTCCCACACCATGGGACACAATACCACAGTCTGTATGCAGTGTAACCTGGGCCATGGGGTGCACCTTGGTATCTCCATGAATATATATGACCCTCACCTGTTTCCCAGGGACCAGCTCATGTGGCAGTATAGCAGTCACCAGGATGAATAGACCTCCTGAGTCCAAGAGTTCAGTTTTCTTTACTGTGTTCACTTACACACGCCAGGCCTGTGGTCCCTTGCCAGGATGCGGAACAGTACTGCAGGTGGGTTAAGCAAAATAAGAGCAGCGATGCCCTACGGAGCAGTCCATAGGCTTGGTTGTGATAAGGGATAGAGCAGCTATATGACCGGGATCCTAACACCTCCAATAGACGATAGGTCGGCCCTGACTCCTTGTCACCGGCACTAGTCCTTCCTGGGTATTTAAAAGCCCCTCACTGGAGGATTTTGGCCACCTCCTTTGAGCCCCAGCTGGATACCCCAGTAAGGTGACCTCAGGTTCTCTTCACAGCCCAGGGAGTTCTCGACAGCCACATATCGCTCTACCAGGCTCACAAGGTCATCAACATTCTTAGGCAACCCAACTTTGGACAGACTCAGAAAGCGAGTGGATAAACCGGTCCATTACAACACGTTCCACCATCTGGACAGGAGTACAGGTGTCAGGCTCTAGCCATTTTTGGACCAGATGGAGCAGGTAGAACATTCAGACCTGGGAAGCTGGTCCCTGTTATACCCCCAGCGGTGCACCCTTTAGGCTTGAACTGTCAACATGACAGACGGGCTAGTATCTCTGCCTTTATCTTGCTATACTCATTAGCATATTGCAGAGTCAAGTCATAGTATGCTTTCTGAGGCTCACTGATTTGATAAGGGGCAAGGATATCTCCCCATTGTTCAGACGGCAGTTTCTCTTTGTCTGCCACTTTCTCAAACACAGACAGAAAGGCTTCCACATCATCATCTGGGGTCATCTTTTGTAATACCTCTTTCACAGTCATCCTTGCCTTAGTACTGTCACTGGGGCTTGAAAGAGGCGCAGGCTCCTTGGTTCTGATGGCTTCCATCAGGAAAGCCATCTGCTGAATCAGGAGCTGGTTTGTCTCCTGTTGGGCCCTGTTTGTCTCCTTTGGAGATTGCTGCTACTGCACGTTGCTCTGCACCAGTTGCTTAATAAGCTCCTCCATATTCTCAGAGTGTGTTATGGCCTTTACCCAGGACCAGGGGCGTTGCTAGGGTCCTAAAACATCCGGGGCTCGGGCCCTTTGTGTTTTTCTGGGTAGGGCTGGGTTCACACAACATTTTTCATGCCTCATTGTGAACTGCGGATGTTTTTTTTACAGAGAAAAACCTTGTGTTCCTGTCACTAATTTTCTGCACATCCCACACAGATCCCTTCCATCTCCTCAGCAGTCACTGTACAGTAAAAATCACCAATGACAAATTTACTTTTTCAGAACTTCTCACCTTCATATGATAATACCCCTAAACAGTCACCAAAACATACAACTACACATGGAGCAAATATACCGGACGAGTGATTGTTACTAAAACCCTCCTACAAAACCAAGACCCCAAACTATTACTACTTAAGGCTCAAATAGTCCTGCCAGACCCTGACCGAACGCGACCCCCACATGTGACCATCAGCTGTACACAGGCTCTGATTACATATACCACGGCCATACAGGGACCAGATAGTGGTAGATACTAGTTGTATGTAGACTCTGCAGAAATATATGTGATTACACTGCATTACATTTAGTGACTCACCGGAGACGTCTTTTCTGATCAGCGTCGTTCACCTTCCCTTCTCTTCTCCATCCGGTTCACACCTTCATGCTGATTGCTCCCGGCCAAGACTCGTCCCTGAGGATTTGGACACATATCTTAGAATCCTCACATTTCCAGCAACTCCTTAATTATAGGTATAGCAGTCCCCTCAGTTAGGTATATAGGGGCACTGAAGCAGTATATGGGACCACAGGCAGGTATATGGGGCCACAGGCAGTATATAGGGGGGCACAGGCAGTATATAGGGGGGCACAGGCAGTATATTGGGGGGCACAGGCAGGTATATAGGGGCACAGGCAGGTATATAGGGGCACTGAGGCAGTATATAGGGGCCACAGGCAGGTATATGAGGCCAAAGGCAGTATATAGGGGCACTGAGGCAGTATATGGGGCCACAGACAGTATATGGGGGCACTGAGGCAGTATATAGGGGCCACAAGAAGGTATATAGGGGCACTGAGGCAGTATATAGGGGCCACAAGAAGGTATATAGGGGCACTGAGGCAGTATATGGGGGCCACAGGCAGTATATGGGGGCCACAGGCAGTATATGGGGGGCACAGGCAGGCATATGGGGGCCACAGGCAGGCGTATGGGGGCCACAGGCAGGCATTATGGGGGCCACAGGCAGGGATATGGGGGCCACAGGCAGGGATATGGGGGCCACAGGCAGGGATTATAAGGGCCACAGGCAGGCATTATAGGGGCACAGACAGGGATATGGGGGCCACGGGCAGTATATGGGGGTCACAGGCAGGCATTATAGGGGCATAGGCAGGGATATGGGGGCGACAGGCAGGGGTAGGGGGCCACAGGGTATCCAGCATAGGGAATATAGGGGCACAGGCAGGGATATGGGGCCACAGGCAGGCATTATGGGGGCCACAGGCAGGCATATGGGGGCCACAGGCAGGGATATGGGGGCCACAGGCAGGGATATGGGAGCCACAGGCAGGGATATGGGGGCACAGGCAGGATATGGGGGCCACAGGCAGGCATTATAGGGGCACAGGCAGCATATGGGGGCCACAGCAGGGATATGGGGCCACAGGCAGGCATTATGGGGGCCACAGGCAGGCATATGGGGGCCACAGGCAGGGATATGGGGGCCACAGGCAGGGATTATAGGGGCACAGGCAGTATATAGGGGCACTGAGGCAGGTAAACGCTATAAAAATAACAACATTAATACTCACCTTAACTCCCCGGCGAGCGCGCTCCGTCCTCTTCAGTCCGCGCTCCTCCGGCAGCTCCTCGGGCGCACGGCCTATGACGCGCTGTGCGCCCGAGGACAGGCAGCGTCGCGATGACATCACATCATCGCAACGCTGCCGGCTGAGGCGCACGGGGCCGCGGCGGGTCCTCAGCGCTGTGAGGACCCGGTGGCCCCGCAGTGTCGGACCTGCGGTCCGACACTGTCCTGCGGGGCAGGGAGCGCTCGCTCTCTGCTCCGCAGAAGCCCGCAGCTGCATGTGCGTCCAGCGGACGCACATGCAGCTAAAGGGCCAGTCGGTGCTCCAGGCCCACGGCAGCGGCCTGGAGCCCGGGAGACTCGGGGCACAGGGTGTTTTATTCGGGGCCCGAGCCCCGAATAAAACAGCCTAGCGACGCCCCTGCCCAGGACATACAGTCTTATGCACCAACCTGTGCTCTTGAGTTGTGTCTGCCCGCATCCAAAACAGCAATTGTAGGGGTGTCAGCTTGAACAACAAAAAAAATGTGCTTCCTTCAGTTTATCACAGAAAACACACACAGTCCTTACAACAAGGCAACATGAAACACCTCACCAGGTCAGCCGTATAGATGTTCACAGGAACTTGTAGGCAGCTTTCCATTTCCTCACTACACAGAGGCTTCCAGCATTACCACACAGTTCCACCCTGAGTTGTGTCAACTGCCTTATGTATGCCTGAAAAGCTCCGGGCTGGAGTATGGGAGCGATCTTTCTCACCCAGGCTCTCGGCTGCTCCATAAAAAACCCGGACCTGAAGTACCACAATAATAACAGGCTCAGCAACATGAACGACGCTGGCAACTACAGGGTTTTTTCATATCACCGATGCCAGCCACCTTGGTGATCATACACTCCGTAGACAACTCTACTCCTGGGCCTCTTACTATATATATATATATATATAATATATATAATATATATTTTATATAAATATTTATATAATAATATATATAAAATATTAATATTATATATTAATATATATAAAAAAATATATATATAGGTGGGGTAAAACAGGATACCGACAAGTGACATGTCACCATGTGGGGTAGGAGCCATTTATGTATGATGTCAGCTACAGAACGTGGTTGGCAGCCGTCTATAGTTAATTCTGGGTTGGCTCTTATTGGGAGTAGACAACGTGTTGGGTGGGTGCCTACTCCCCGTGTTCAAGGTTTCTGGCAAGTCACTGGAGGCCTATAAAAGCCTGCTACTACAGGTAATCATGGGGTCTGGTCTGCTACCTGACAGTGGAGCAGCAAAGGAGAGCAGGAGAGGCTCTGGCCCCAAGAGGTTTGATTGAAGCTGGACCCAGGAGGAGACTGGGTAAAGTGCAAGAGTGTTTGGTGGGACTGGATGATAGATCCAGACCACTGAAAGATATGGTTTAATTCATGTGTATTAAGTGGCTAGATGGCCGGAGGTTTTTTGTTTTTGCTATCTTGTGCTTGAATAAGGCTGGTTGAGGTCAGTTTAAAACAGAAGAAGTGGACAGAAGTGGAACGAAATTTATTGGATATTTTAAACTTTTGTAAAAAATAAAAAACTGAAAAGTGGGGCGTGCAATATTATTCGTCCCCCTTGTGCAGTGTACAACTGATTGTTGTCCTATGGACAGATTCTCCCACCTCAGCTGTAGATCTCTGCAGTTCATCCAGAGTGATCATGGGCCTCTTGGCTGCATCTCTGATCAGTCTTCTCCTTGTTTTAGATGAAAGTTTAGAGGGATGGTCGGGTCTTGGTAGATTTGCAGTGGTCTCATACTCCTTCCATTTCAATATGATCGCTTGCACAGAGCTCCTTGGGATGTTTAAAGTTTGGGAAATCTTTTTGTATCCAAATCTGGCTTTAAACTTCTCCACAACAGTATCAGTATCATGGACCTGCCTGGTGTGTTCCTTTGTCTTCATGATGCTCTCTGTGCTTTAAACAGAACCCTGAGACTATCACAGAGCAGGTGCATTTATACGGAGACTTGATTACACACAGGTGGATTATATTAATCATCATCATAGTAGGGTTTAGCGATTTTTTATCGACAAAGTTGAAATCGGCACGGTTTTTTTGTTGATCGGATTTTTTTCGATCACACGCGATAATTTGGTTAAAATCTGCGCATAATCTATTAATATCAACCCCCATTTTCAGGCTTACCTTAATTTTGGCAGCCAGCAAAATCAGCTTACAGAATAAGCAGGGTGAGCTGTGTGTGCGCGTCATAATGGGATGTGTATGGTTGCGATTGGCTGGAAAAATCACAATGACCCCGTTTTAAAAATAGAACAGCCCTTCCTGTTCATGATCAGTGTGTGTCGTGTCTCATAAGAGCAGGAAAGTGTGCTCGGTCTCTCTCAAAACAGCTCATGCGAAACTGTTTCTATTTTTTCACACAGACATTTATGCTTTTAGGGTGTGAAAAATTTGAACTTAGGTAGATTAGAGATTTGCAGATTTTAGTTACTTAGGCTGAGAATTTTAAAGGAGCAAACTAGTGCTGTACAAGCCGTGGATGGTGAGAAAGGGGTGGGGGGGGGGGGCCAGGGCTGCGGTCGAAACACAGACAACAAAAAGGGCTTTTTAAAAAGGAATGGATATTGTGCACCCCCGACTTGTTTAGAGTTTAGGACCCTGCATTGCAAGGGTTTTTTTTATAAATTTTTGGGCCTTTTTTTTTTTGGTAAAATATAACTTGTATGTTTGCCCCGCCTTAAATTTTGAATACAGCAATTTTGAGTCCCCGCAGGGTTTTTTGATAGGTGAAAACTCCATTTTATTACCCCGTTACATTTCAGATAGGTGTTTTTTTCACTTTGGCGCAGGCCACTTTGTTATAGATCCCCCTTGCATTAAAATTTGAATACAGAAATTTTTTTTGTCACCAAGGGTGTATTTATAGGTGCAAAAAATCCTTTTATTACCCGTATACTTTCAGATAGGTGTTTTTTTTTTCACTTTGGCGCGGCCGCTTTGTCCATAGAGCCCATTGCCTTTAAATTTGAATACAGCAATTTTTGTAGTCCCCCGCAGGTTTTTTTTTTTGATGGGTGAAAAACCCACTTTTTTTTTCCCCGTTTTACTTTCTATAGGTTTTTTTTTCACTTTGGCGAGGCCACTTTGTTCATAATCCACCTTGCATTTAAATTTGAATACGCAATTTTGTTCACCACAGGTGTATTGATGGTGAAAAAAATACCTTTTATTACCGTATACTTTCAGATAGGTGTTTTTTTCATTTTGGCGCGGCCAGCTTTGTTTCATAGATCCCCTTCCCTTTAAAATTTGAATACAGCTTTTTTCTCGTCACCGCAGGTGTATTTGATAGGTGAAAAAAAATTCCTTTTATTATCCATAACATTTTGATAGGTATTTTTTTCATTTGGCGCAGGCCCTTTGTTATGAGCCACCTTGCCCTTAAAATTTTGGGAATACAGAAATTTTTGTAGTCACCGCAGGTGTATTTGATGGTGCAAAACCCCACTTTTATTATCCGTATAATTTCAGTAGGGTTTTTTTCCATTTTTGGGCACGGGCCCACTTTGTTCATAACCCACCTTGCATTAAATTTGAATACGCAATTTTGTGTAACCGCAGGTGTATTTGTAGGTACAAAAAATCCCTTTTTATTACCCCTATAAATTTCAGATAGGTTTTTTTTTTCATTTGGCGCGGGCCCCAGCTTTTCCATAGAGCCACCCGCTGAAAATTTGAAACAGCAATTTTGTAGTCACCGCAGCCGTATGATAGGTGCAAAAAATACCTTTTTTATCCGAAATTTTTTAAATAGCTGTATTAAAACCGGGTGCGGCCCTATTTTTTTTAAAATGCCATTTGTACGACAATTTGTTAGAAACTGTTTCGTTTGTCTTGCGCAAAAAACCAATTTCTCATCCGTTTAACTTCTAAATAGTTTTTTTTGGGGGCTGGAACCCGTTTGGCCAGATAGCGAACTTGTATGATATTTTTTTTGAAAACTATCACTCAGTCCACTGGGCATTTGTAAATCCTGGGACAAAGGAGGAACCTTTTATTTGTCTTACGGTTCTTCCCCAGCCGCATTTCACAGGTTTCGCAAAAAAAATTTCAGTTTCAACCCTAGTTGGCTGTGGGAAAATTAGGGGATTTAAGAATGCTGTGATTTCCCGTCTTTTAATAGAGATTTTCCAAAACTTTCCATACCTCTCAAAATTTTTTTCTTTCTGAACATGGACGAAATGCAGGTGGTAAGCGAGAAAAGGGGGGGTAGGGACGGGAAGGTAGAGGTACGGAAAGGTGCTCTTCCAGTGTGGCGAAAACAAGAAACCCAGGGGATCGTCGGTTCCGGGACCGCGGGGCCTGTCATGCGGGGTCGGGCCCTGTGAATTCAGTAACAAATTTGCATCGCCAATCTGTTCTTCAGGGTTAATGAAACCTGCACCCAGCAGCTTAAACCTCCTCTCCTCCCAGTCACGGCCACAAATGTCGTCATCGCATCATCAGCACCCGTCCAACATAAAAGCGAAGGCAGAAATGTCAACTGTTTTACCCCCACTGGGGTAATCCATTTTTAAAGACCTCTTTGATGAAAAAATGCTGTTGGGGTCAGAAGGATGTTAAAAGATAAAGGGGCCAAGGAGGATGGCGCCCAGTTACTGATGCCACAGAGGGGAGAAGGAAGCCGGTCAATGGGCAAAAACCCCCGGGCGGTCGGCAACGCCTGCAGTGCCTTTGCTTGTAGGCAGCTCCTGGATGCAAAATTTCCCCGGCGCCCAAAGTCACCTGTGTTAAGGGTGATGATACGACATTGGGATCCAACGGGGCCTTTTCAGCAGAATTTGCTTCATCACTGGATGAGGAGGAAGAAATGGGGAGTGTCAGTCGGGCCCTCCCCTCAAAAAGGGAGGGGCGGTCGCAGAAGTCCGATTCCCCCACCCCACGGTCGGGGAAAACCCTGCCCCTTTGTTATCGCCGTCAAAAAGGTCCGGGGACCTCTAAAAGCCTGGCCTTCTTTTGAGCAAGCCTTGTTTTCCCCCAGGATGTCATATCCCCTTTTTGCCGTAAACGCATCAGAAAGGGGCAAGAATTTTGGGGTTTTTAAAACCACCACCAACATGTCTAGTCCCATGCGGGAAAAGCTATTGAAATGGAGGCAACATTGGCCAAAAAAGGCCAACTGATGCCGGGGTTCCAATCACTGTCACCCCCTCTGTCACCGCCCCCTCCTCCTCCCCCCACCAGGCTTTCTCACTGCCCAGTTCTCAGAGTCATGATCAGGGGATAGACCCCCTTCCCTTTTTCCACCGTCCCCCAATACCCCAAAAACCCCCATGCCCATCCTACCCCTTCTGTTTCCCCGTTTGACGACCTGCACGCCGACACGGCCAGTCTAGCGCCCACCCTTTTCTGTTTCCAGGTTTGGGGGGCAAAAAAAACCTTTTAAAAACCCCAAACCATCCCAAAGCCAAAAGCCTAAAATTTTGGCATTGCCGGGCTTTGGGCCTTTGGGAATTTTTGCCTTTCCATTGGGGGACACAGATGGGTTTTGCCACGACAAGAACCTTGTGCCAGGCAAGGTGGTGTGCGTTAAGGTCGAAAATCTGCGGGCCGCCCTTAAGTCGGTAGGCTGGAGACACCCCTTGCCTGGCACATGTCATAAACCCTCGTGTCCAAAATTTCTAAAGGGTTCCCGGGTTGGATCCGCTAAGGAAGCTAAAGGGTCTGAGTTCCCCCTTTCCCGCCGTTCCCTGCTTCGTCCCGCCAGCTCGTTGCAGCGTGGGCTCAGCCTCCCCGTCAACCGTTTTTTGTTGAGTGGAACATCTGGAATTCCACCCTCCACTGCTCCAGCGATTGTGGCGCAGCGCAATGCCTTACGCAGACGAAGTGACACATGGCCTGACAAGAGCGGTGGGGCCCTCGGGTGTTGAGCCCCGAGAGGGGGAGGCGGGTGAAAGAGTCGCACCACCCTTCCCAGTTTTTTAAAAGCCCCAAAAAATGGTAGGCAAACAAGCCCTTGTCAGCATGGCATTGGGTGTCTTAGTTCTGGAAACGATCGTTGGACACTCTGAAACATCAGGTCCCCACGACGGAGAGGGACGGAACAGATGCGGAAACGGAGCCTTTTCTTGTCGAATCCAAAGGGCCCCCACAGTTTCAAAATTTATCGGCTTCATTGGGGCAGTGGTTCGGGGTCCAGGGCTAGTGCAAGGCGGCGCATCAGCTCTCAGGTGCCTAAACTGGGGCAAGTCGGGCTGTGTTGAAGCTGTTCCGGAGGGAAAAGGGGGAGGAGGGGTATTCATAGACACCCATGTTAACCCACGTCCCCGCCTTGGAAAGAGGTTGGCGGCAATTTGAGGCGGAGGAAAGATGAGGGAAAATCAGTTTGCGTGCCCCTCCCCGAGGTTTTGGGGAAATCAAGGGTCCTCTCTCACATGAGTGCTTGGACTCCATTTCCTCCAAAATGTCCTCGCATTAAGGCCAAAAAAATGAAAACAGTTATTGGGGGGCCACCCCCTGGATCCCCCCGGGACAAAACCAAACCAGCACTTTTCCTTCCACCCCCCCAAATAGGAGTAAAATGCAGGAAATGGGGACCCTTTCGTTGACAACTGGGGCATCTGTTTCGTTGCTTCACGCTCTTCAAATGTCAGGTGGAACAATGTCAGCGACGGGACAGCAGAGAGTGCCAAGTAGCCTAGCGGCAGCAGCGGGAAGGGGGCAGAAGCCTAATGGGGGACCCCCTGGCATTTTTACCACCTCACCAACGCATGTAATGCAGGGCACACATCCAACAAAGAGACCAGTTAGACATGGGCACACTTTTTGCGTTCAACACCGAGTTTTTTTTATGTGTTCCCGGGCCCAATAGACTTCTGGTATCCCAAAAAAGGGCGAATGGCCTGAGCTCGCTCGCCAAAGCCATAGAGGGTTGTCCCTCCCAGCAGCCGCCTATCTGAGGGGGCCTTCAGCACAGTGGAGGAGTCATTACAGACAAACCTTTCCCGGGTTTCCACAGATAATGGGTCGTTTGACTTCATCAAGAGAATCAGGCATGGATCTTGATGATGTTTTGCCCCATTGCCGAGGTCACGATTATTTTCGGTTACTTCACATTCCTCTTCAAACAGGGGAAAAGGGCCTCTTGAAAAATGTTTTTAAAATGAATTTTTCCTGCAATTTTTTTTCTCATTCCCCAAAAGATCTTTTGTGGTTTTGTGGTGTGGGCTGTAAAAACACCCAAAGGGTTTTATTCAAAACGTATTCCATTTACTCCTTTATCTTTTGAATTTTTTGCATTGCAATGGTTTTTTAGGTCATGTTGTGTGAGATACAGCTATAATCATGGGCCTTTTTGGAACAGAAATGTGGTTCTAAGTGGCATTTCCCCTCACAATTTTAATAGTGGTGAGAAGTCATATTTATAATTTTTTTGGGGGCATGTTGTGTGAGATACAGTATAATCATGGTCCTTTGGAACAGAAATTTGTTTAAGTGGCATTTCTCCCTCATAATTTTTAACATTGGCTGGAAGTCATTTTTATAATTTTTTGGGGGTCAGTTGCTGTGAGAAAACAGCTATTTCATGGTCCTTTGGAACAGAAATGTGGCTTTAAGTGGCATTTCTCACTCAAATTTTTAAAAAGTGGGTGAGAGTCATTTTTATAATTTTTTTGGGTCATGTTGCTGGAGATACAACTATAATCTGGGCCTTTGGAACAAATGTGGCTTCTAAGTGGCATTTCTCCCCCCCAATTTTTTCAGTGGCTGAGAAGTATTTTTTAATTTTTTTGGGTCATGCTGCTTTTAAAAGCAGCAATATACAGGGGCCCATTCTAAAAAAAAAATTTTTTAAAAAAGACATTTTTTTACAATTTTCAAAAGTGGCTCAAGGGGTCATGTTTTGAAATTTTGGGGGCATTTTGCTTTGAAATGCAGCTATACACAGGGTTTTTCTAAAAAAAGTGGGTTTTTTAACAGAATTTGCTCTTCACAATTGTCAAAATGGCTCAAGGGTGATGGTGCTGTCAAAAAAGGAATAGGGGGGGACACTGTTAATGGACACAATTGCAAATATTGTTTTTGCAAATCTTTAAAATAGAGAATCCCGTTTAGACAACCCATTTAATCAAATTAAAAAAAAGAGAAACAAAAGTTTTTGGGGGGTTCCCTCCTATTTTTAAAAATGGTTTTCTAGAATTTTAAAAAATACAAAAAAATGGCTGATACAAATATTCCTCTGACTTTTTACAAGGGAGGTACGGAAGACTTAAACAGATTAGGTTACCCAGGGCAGAAGTCAATGTCCAGTTTAACTTAAAAAGGTGTTTTAAAGACTCCCCCTTTCCCCCAACTTTTTAATCGTAGGGCAGGGCAGATTTAATGGTTATAAAGCGGTACAGGACAAAATTTGTTAATGTCCAGTTCAACTAAAAAGGTTTTTTTTCAAAGACCCTTTTTTCCCCGGAAAATTTTTTTAAAACGGGGGGCAGTAGGTTTTGGGGTCTGTTGTGGCCCGGACGTAAGTCAAAGGTCCAGTTTAACTAAAAGGGGGTTCAAAACCCTTTCCCCCCATTTTTAATCTGTGGGTAGACAGGTTTTAATGGTCAACGCGCCCCGGACGGGTAGTCAATGCCAGTCAACTAAAAATGTGGGTTCAAAAATCCTTTTTCCGGGAACTTTTAAATTTGGGGTCAGCAGGTTTTTGGTCATCTGGGCCCCGGGCAGGCATAATCAATGTCCATTTTAAACTAAAATGGTGGTTTAAAAAACTCCTTTTTCGGGGACTTTTTAATCTGGAGGTCAGATAGGTTTAAGGGTCATGCTGAGTTCCAGGACAGGCATAGTCAATGTTCCAGTTCAAGTAAAATGATGGTTCAAATCATACTGCCTTCTGGCACTTTTTAATTTGTGGGTGTTTGCAGGTTTATAGGGTCATGCTGTGGGTACAAGACAGGGATAGTGAATGGTCTGTGACTTTTTTTCTGTGGCTTTTTATAACCTAAGTGTTGTGCCTAAGATGTAGCACGTATCCATTTGACTGTTGTGGATGTTAATTCCAGCTTCTCCAGCCCTGTTTGGGTGTAAGAATGAAGGTGTTGTTCCTCTCCCATAGACTTTAATGGTCATCGGCGATAATCTATTATCGACTATCGGAAATCGTCTTGATAATTGCCGATATCGACTATCGACCCGATGACGTTAGTCGACGTAATCGCTCATCACTAATCATCAGTCATTTAGGACAACATTGGATCCTTCAGAGATCGTCACTGAACTTCTGGAGTGAGTTTGCTGCACTGAAAGTAAAGGGGATGAATAATATTGCACGTCCAACAAAAGTTTAAAATATCCAATAAATTTCGTTCCACTTCACAATTGTGTCCCATTGTTGTTGATTCTTCAAAAAAAAAAATTTTAAATTTTATTTTATTTTGAAGCCTGAAATGGGAAAAAAGTTAAAAATTTAAAAGGGGGGGGCCAAATATTTCGCTAGGCATGTGTAAAATATAAATTAATTCCTTCAAAAACCACTTTTCTGAAAACTAATCTCAATACAATACCCTACATCCTGCTGCAGGGCTTTATCTATGGTCTAGTAAAGGACAGCAGGGAATCTCTAGAATAGACCAGCTGAGGTGAAAGAAACATTGAGGGCAAGTAGAGTGCCATGAATCTGGCCAAATGCTGAATTTTCAGTTTTAACCTCCCGGTAGACATAAGTTATAGAACATAGAGAATATTACACAACTGAATATTGTTTTTCCTCTTGGACAGATCATACACTAGAAGGAGATCCCAGTGTAAAGATAATTTAAAATATAGATTTTATAAATTAAGAACATTTCATTTTTATTTCAAGATTAAGATCAATTAACATTCAGCTTCATTCTTTGTATTCCCTTGTCCTCCCAGGGCAGTAGCATTCAAGCCTCCCATTAACACTAACAAAGTGCAAATGCAAAAAATAACGCAGGGGAGCAAAATTTTAGAATTAATTTCAAAAGAGTAAAAAAGCATTGGACAAAGGGAGTTACACTGGAAAATGCATGGTTATGTGGGCCCAAAGAAGATATCAGCTATAGGTGCCCTTTAAATTTTTCATTGTACATTTGGGTGTGAAAATTTCCCCCAAACCTTTGGAACAGAGTGATGAATTTGGTAGGTAACAATCAAGACAGACAGATTGAGGGAAAAAATACATTTTTGTGCTTCAGGCAAACATACAGTATGTAGCATAGCAGGAAAAATCAGAGCACTCTTTGTATTCACAAAGACTAGGGTTGAATTGGAGCTGCAGCAGCAATGCAGAACCAGGCCAGTGCCTTTCTTTAAGGTATCATTCACACAGATATAATTTGGTCACTATTTTTCATCAATATTTGTAAATCAAAACCCCAGATCCAAAAAAGTGGAAAATAAATAGAAAGTAAGATGTGCAAGTCTTGTTTAGTTTTAAAACAAATACAAAATATTGATCTGCAATCTAAATGAGGCCTAAGGCAATGTCAAATTAAAGTTCAAGCAGGCAATATATCCCATGTGGAAGACAAAACAGAACCTGGAACCCAAGCCAAAATTATATTGCACAAAAAGAACCTTCTATAATTCCATCCTTTTCCAAGAGTCCCATTTAAAAGACAAGGGGAAAAAAATCATTTTTAGGGGTCTTTTATGGGTTTTATGGCTGTGCTAAAAAGGGGCAAAATGTACTGAAAGAATATTTAAAAATTAAGATGTGACCTCGTTTCTGTACTGTCACAGGAAAATTAAAATGAGGGGGGTTTTTTGTTTAAATGTGGTTACAAAACGGGGCACTGTTTTGTCCTTGTTGGATTAATTTACCTGTTGCAATAATGTATTTTGTACAGTAATGTATTTACAATATCAGCTTTATGCAGCGTTCAAAAATGCACGACTTTTCAAACCCTTGCAATTAGAAGTTGAAAATCAGGCAAAGCATGAGGCCAAAAACATGAGCTTCTGATGGTCAGAAGTGTTCTTCATCATTGAAGAGAGAATTACTTTAGGTTGCAAATCTGTACAAAATGTAAGCGATTTTCTACTGTACCTGAGGTCTCTTCAGTCAGGTTTATAACTAGGCATATATTTGGGATTGTGGCTAAGTGACAGGTGTCACTTAGATCATAGCGGGTTACTGGGTTGCCAAGGCTGTTTTGAGATCTTAATTGTCTTTAAATTTGGAATTTTTGGAATATAAAACCCCCAAATTTTTAAAAATAAAAACAAAAAGTTTTTTTTTTTTTTTTTTGGGACCACAGGGGGGCCCCCTCTTGGCCGGGGGTTTTTTGGACGCCAAAGGGGGGTTGGCACTCTGACAACGGCTTCTTATTTAAAACCACCCTGTTTTTTGGGCACAGGTTTAGCATCTTTCAATACAAAACAGAACAAATCAAAAACCTACCCGCAGGCCACAACAAAAACTTACACCTTTAGCCCTCACATCAGGGGTCTGTGCCTATGCACAACCCCAAAAAATTTTCACCTGCCACCCTCTACTGGTTTCGGCTTTTCCTAAGCCCCGGGGGGCCGGACCCTCCGTCTTCACTCTGCTGCCCCACATGCAGGAAACAACCACCCCCCCTTTCGATAAACCTGTAAGGGGCCTCTTATAGCCCCCCCGGGCTGGCCCAAAACCTGGCCCTGGAACGGGGGACGGACTCCCCCCCAAGCCCCGGGAAAAGGGAGCCCCATTTCTGCTGCAAGCAGCCTTCTAGTACCTGTGTCATAACTTATTGTTACTGACCCCAGCAATTCCTTCCCCCCACCCCCAACATTGGGGCGGCACGTTTGTACAGTACCTGCTAAAATTCCACCTATGGCAGACCGTAACTGCACACGGTCAGTCTCCACAATATAATATATATATATATTTTAAATTTAGCCCAAAAAATTGCAGCACTCCCCCAGGTAAAAGTGAAAAAAAAGGTATTTTTTCCCACGGTTTTAAAACCCAATGTTTTGCCCCACTCACTCAGAAAAAAAAAATTTTTTTTTGTCATAATTATAAGCCCTAAAATACGAAAGACACTGAGGACAGTGATATACAAATGGATGGGAGCACAGGGGGTCTTTGGAAATAAGGCAATTTCAAAACCCAAAAATTTGACTGGGGTCCATTCCCGCTTAAAAATTATCCTGTTACGGGATAATTTATGGGGCATTTTCTGGAAGCCCCACTAAATGTGCCCCTTTGGTTTTAAAAATTTTCTAACAAAGCGAATTTTGGACCCGTCTTTGTTTCTGAAAGTTTGGTAACAGCAACCAAATTTAAAATTAATCTTTCTAAACGGGAAAAAAACAAAAACAGAGGGGTGGGGCAAAAACATTTCTTCTAAAAAGGAAATTTTCCTTATTGGGCCCCCACTACAGACTAGAGGGAGCATGATTTCAAACAGTGATCAGAAGCAAATGGGAGATTTTAAAAAATTCCCGCGGAATTAAAATGTTAACAAGTAAAGCATTAAAATTTTAAACCCAAAAAATGGTTTCTCCCTTCTGTTAAAAGGGCAATAAAAAATAAAAAAGGGCTTTTTAAAAAAATTAAGTAAAAGGGGGTCAGATTAGCTTTGAAAAAAAAAAAGACTTAAAAAAATTTGAAAAAAATGATCAATCAGCTAAAATACAAAATGAAAGGAGGGGGCCAAGGGCGTAAAACAAACCCAAAGAAATCCTTTAAAAAAATAAATGCCAAAAAACCCCAAAAAAAAGCAAGTAGGACCCCTTTAATACCAGTAATGGGGAGTGGTCACTGGGAAACAGGAGAAGCAAGACTACAAATAGGTTCTTGCTCTTATATATAACGGGGGAAAAATAGTTGAGTGGGCAGGCCCGAAAAAATTAAAGGGGTTCAGAATAAAGGGGGGCAGTCAGAGTGAGGGGGGGGGGCCCTTTCAGAGATAGAGGTGCCAGTACTGTTAATCGCTGGGAAACTAGCTTTAAAAACTCCTTAAAATCCCCCACCTTCACCCACATGTGTCTTTTTTCAACCTTACTAACTATGTAACTCTGTAACAGCATAAAAGACTGTTGTAGGGTTGGGTTTAGTCTCTCACTTTGTCCATTGGTTTCAGGATGATAGAAGAAAATTTTAATGCATATAATTCTATAATTTTGCATAAAAACATTGCCAGAATTTGTACCTCGATCAGAAACTATGTTGACAGGAACACCGCATAACATGACCTCAGAGGGTGCGTACAGTTTCCCCAGCTGTATGAGATTCAGGGGCCAGATGTTGTAAAGCTCATAACCAGATTGGTGAATACAGCTAACAGCTTTAATTATTTTTTTGGAAAGAATAGGTACAGGTTTAAAATTTTTTATGAGGGGGGGAAAAAGCCCTATTGGTGGCGACCATTATCTTTTTAGTTCCTGGTCTAGTGTAAGGTGCGTGGGGTGTACAGGAGGAAGTGGTGATGGTGTTGGGTGCAGATCCCAAGTGTTAGGCAAATGTAATACACTTGGATAGCAGCTGTGCATGGATGTCAGGCCTACCAGTGTGGGGTTGCTGGGAGATGTAGTACACTGGCCTTGGAATAAACAGGGGACCTTCGCCGGGATCTGCAGGCTTTAATCACAAGATTTAGGAGTTCAACATTTTAAAATAAAACAGGGATTACATACTTTTTCTTTCTCTACAGTTGCCTTTCTAGCAATTATCTAGACTATTCATTCAGGCCCTTTTTTTTTTCTGCTTTCACCTTAGCCCAAGGAACTATGCCTAAGGGGATTTGTCTTATCAGCACATTCCCTGAACTACTTCCTCAGGCCTCTTTGTCCTTAGCTCCACTTCCCTTCTCAGGGCTTTTTCCTCTTTTCTATCTATCCACCTTTAAAACTTTCCTCCCTTTTCCCCCCTCTCTCCCCGCTTTCTTCTCTTCTTTCCTTTTGAGGCACCCCGGAAGATGTTAGCCTAAAACCTGTTCTCCTCACTGCCGGCTAGTGGGAGAATGATCCCAGATGCTGGAACAACACACTTCTCTAACACAAAACTGCTAAACTAATGCAACAAAATTGAACAGCACATGGCAGACTCAGTTTTAAACTTGTGCCTGCATCCCCCCCTATATTACATGATTGGTGCAGGGCCAAAAATGTTTTCAATAAAATGCGAGCTTTAAAAATACTTTTTAAAACCTGATATCACAGGGTTTCCGTTTAAAAAAGGTGGGCCCCACCCCAAAATGTTGGGGAAAAAAAACATGAGTTTTTAAAAAAGAACACAGCCCAACTCATCTGTCTAGGATTGAGTTTCTTAGGTCTTTAAAAGTTAGAAAGATTTTATAATTAGTAAAAAACAAAATTTTTAGTTTGTCTTCCCTTTAGAATATTTTTCTATCCTTCAAAGCCACTTAATATCGTGGTTCCAATTCATGGGTCACAATTTTGTGAAAAAAGTATAAAGTTGAGTTACAAAAGAAAAAGTACTCCCCCCCAACCCGAAGCATCTTTCTTTAACTCTTAAAGGGAAAGGGTTGATAATTTCCAGTGCGATACAAAAATTTTTGAGCTGTTAAAATACTTCTACAGTCTTTAATTTCCAAACCACAACTTTTGCCCATTTTTAGTTAGATTAGTAAACCGCTTTACCAATTCTGATAATCGTTTGATAATATTTATCAGTATCAAGAAAGTGTGGTAATGCTTTCCGTAGTCTTTGGCTAAGCCCAGTCAGTAATAGCTTAAATCTTAGATGGTTCCCTTCTGCAGTGTTCGGGAGTATTTAAAAAAAACAATAATTAAAATAGTATTAAAATCTTTCAGGTATTTGTTTTTGAATCAAAAACTTTTTTTTTCATATTTTTTTATTTGTAATTTAAAATCTTTTGGAAGTATTTTAAGTATTTTAATTTTCTTTTAAATTTAAAACAAAAGTTGTAAATTTAAATAACCCACCCCACCGCACTTAAAAAAAAAAAAACAGGCGAGTCACGTCATCCTTTGTTTCCGTTTTTCCCTCGAGGTTTTCGACAGAGGAGGGAAAATTCCCGCGCGTTCCCGCACCAGTCCGCCCTTTTATGAAGCGTGATTTTTTTTTAGTTTTTAATCACCCAAATCGGTAATCCCTTCGTAAAATTACCCCTTATACTCAGAAAGCCAACCCCATATAAAACCAGGGGCCCCTAAATTTTTCCACAAAAAAACTGGAAAAACGTTTTGTCTGGTAAAAGCCGAGGGGGGGGGGGGGGAATCCCCATTGCAGTTTAAAAAACTGGTCATGTGCATTTTAGCTTAGTAACTCCCTGGCCTATATTAATAGCAAAAAAACCCCCCCATGTCCTTCACATTAACCCCCTGTGTGCCTCAAATAAGATTAGATTGGAACATGGAAAAATAATTAGGTATCTTTAAATTAAGGCCCTTTTATTACTAGCCCCCATGTTCCACATATCAGTAACCCTTATTAGGGACACAGGGGGGAAAATGAGGGACATGTGGGGTTTTAAATGCTATTAATATGAGGCACAAGGAGTTACTGAAAAAAAATTAAATCCTCAAATGCCTGAAATTTAAAAGGATATAACTAAGGAAGGTTCTGTAGCATCCCCCCCTCAGTACAACATCTTTATAGGAGCAACACAATGAAAACCCGGCCCCTGAAATTATTTGCAGGGGATTCTAATCCCCGTGGGTTAAAAACCTTTGATCCATTTTTTTTTTTTTTTTTCAAATTTTTTTTTTTAATTTTAAGTATTTTAGTATTTGGAAAATACTTTGAAATATTTTTTAGTATTTGTATTTAAAATACTTTTAGGAGAAAGTATTTTTGTATTTGTATTTAAAAATACTTTATCATAATATTTTTTTATTTTGTATTTAAAGTACTTTCCCAAAGTATTTTCCCGAACACTGCCCTTCTGCAACCTCGAGTATATAACCCAAAACATGTTTTTCTTGTACCTTGAAAACACATTTTATAATTTCAGCACTAAGTTAATTGTCTCTAAGCTTTTTCAATACAGAACAAAGGGGCTTCATTAAAATTGGTTTTGGAAAAAAAATCCAAATAGTCACAAAGCATCCAAAGGAAAACCTAAAGAAGGTTTACAAAATTTTAGAATCGGCGATTGATTTAAAAAAAAAAGGCAAAGCAAATACCCTAAAGCCCCAGGAGCAGCAAAAGCTGTTTTCTGTTTGTCTTCCCTAATGCAGATCAAAAAAACCCCACTAGGCAATTGTAAATAAAGGGGGGCTCCAAATTTTTATTATAAAAATTAGAGATTGGGGAAAAGGGTATTGATTCTTCACAGAAGTCAATACATGGGCATAGGTCTCTATATTTTTTATCTAAAATAAAGAAATCAGCCCTAACAGAAAAAGCAGAAGGGCAAAAAACCCAAACCTTTATAAAACTATTGATGTAAACTTCCATGCATCCCTTGTTACTGTCAAAAATTATGGTCCCACAGGAAAAAACCCAAAAAATCCCTATGGTAAAAAAACTCAAGCATAAAAAAAAACAACAACAGTTCAAATTGTAATAAACCCTCAAACTGGGGTTTTAGGAGAGAAATTTAATTGCACTTGAAAAGTATATTATCCGCTGACATCACCTTAATTGGATTGGACAATCTGATCAGAGGTAAATCAAACATCTTTGGCACCTTAGCATCAATTAAATTAGCTTTTTGTACTACAGTTCAAAAGGGGAAAACTTGAACAAACTCTGATCAGGGGCTGATTGCCTCGTAATATCAATGTCCTAATTCCTCGCATCTTTGTTCTCTGAGGGATTGGAATGTTTTAACGGATCTAATTTGCACTAATTTCTTTGCAGCAAAGGAAGAAGTTTATTCTTAAAGGACAAAAATGGGCATTCTTTTTTCTTCCCTGGTGTTATTCAACAAAAGGCCAATACTAACAAAATTTTTAATGGAGAATAATGGAATATTTTATCTTTTATGGTCTTGGACAATCCTAAGCAAAACTAGTAACAGAAAGCCAGATCACGCCATAGTAAATTGTTCACCCAAAGCCTAAACCCAAAATTCCTCAGCAATTCTTTTTCTTTGATATGTAGACCATAATTTTGCTCTTGTAGTAAAGAAAATGGTATTGTACACCTTACTTGATGTGGGTGCTCATGTAGAAAGACGAAGGTTCATTCTATATACCTCCCCCCACCCCTTATCCACCAGGCTCCTAATTTCGTGAACATAGACTTACCACTGCTCCCATTTGTGATGTCTCCTACCTGATATTTCCCACCTGACCTTCTTGGTACATTCCACCTTAATATTTTATAGTCTTTATTTTTTCACTTTTATTCCATCCTTGCTCAGTACTAGACTCCCATCTTTTTATCCTGGCTCTCTACTTGACATTCCTCTCCTGATCTTGTACTGTATATTTAACCTCTGCAATCTTCATTTTCACATTTTTTCCCTTACTGTTCTTTGCTACTATTTGCTCTCTTTTTTGCACATTTCCCAGCTGTCCTATATTCCCCTTGATGGATATTTCTCTGTGCTTATACTCCACTTCTTACTTACTGTCACGGTTCACGCCGCGGTCCCTGCTATGGACCCTCAGCGTGCCCGTGTCGCTCGTGTCCCGGCTGCTGCTGCGACATCCTCTGGTGTCCCTGGCTCTGGTCTCTCACCTGTGCCTTCTCCAGCTCCCTGGCGTCCTGTGTGCACATGTGCTCCCTCTAGAGACAAGCGCGCGGCACTGCACCATATTTAAAGACACAGTGTTCCTGTTCCTGCCAAGTGACCCCTGACCTCTGGAACTTCCTCCCTGTGCTCAGTGTCAGTTCATTGTTGTATCCAGCACAAGAGCTTGACCCCCTTGGCTGCTGTACTGCTGCTGTCTTTGTCTTACGGTTCCTGTACGTTTATCGCTACCTGCTGTACACCTGCCGCTGCACCAGTTGCCACATACCTGCTTACCTGTTGCTATACAGTAGTCTGCTATCATCCTGGACTGTGCCATCGGTTCTCCAGCTTCACCTGGACTGTGCACACGTTTTACGGCTACATCTGCAGTGCCCTGTCTATGCTCCAGCACCCGCTACCCGGACCTGCACTTCGGCTACCCATGTGTGTACTTTACTATCAGCCACCGCGGTGGGCCCAGAGGATCCACCATACGCGCACGTTTCCAGCCATCCAGGTTGGATTCGTAACACTTACCTTATATACACATTTTTCCCTTCTGTATTTTCTCCCCTCGGTAACTAGTACAGCCCTTCCCCTTCTATCAGCTTTCAACTCATTTCAACTTTTTCTTAGCCTTGTTACTTTAGATTCTATATGTGCTATTTTCTCATTGTCTTTTCCTTTTTTACCTTTCCACTTCCATCCAAATGATCTACCTCTCCTAGTTTTATGGCATGTCATGTTCATCACTTTCATTATTGTTTAATTACAGATCTCACTGGACAAAGGCTAAGGCTACCAAAACTTTGTGATGGGATTTATATCTACCAGCTATGAATCCATTACAAATATCAGTGGCACACTAAAAACTAAGTAAAACATCAAGGTATATAGGAATTTTTGAAAATGCATTACTGCTACGGAAAATATGAAACCTAGGACTCTTAGATCACAGTTATTTAACAAAAATGTTTAAGATCACCTCCCAATAGCGTTTAAGGGGATTCCCAGTACAGGGTGAGTCCCTAACATGTTACCTCACTAGGAGCCTATTCAGACTCCAACTTCTCAAGGAGTCATAAGAACTTGCTACTGAATTATCCTGCACTGGTTTGTGCCACTGATATTTGTAATGGATGTATGTTATTGCCTTGCCAGTATGCACCTATGCGTACGTTTTTCAAAAGATGTTCTTGGATGTGCACAGCCTAACAAAGTCTTGTAGTCTATTTGAGGAATGGCAACCTCATTGGCTTGCTGCACTCCGCCTACCTCTTTTAAACCAGTGCAGGATAATTCAGTAGCAAGTTCTTATCACTCCTTGAGAAGTTGGAGTCTGAATAGGCTCCTAGTGAGGTAACATGTTAGGGACTCACCTGTACTGGGATCCCTTGACGCTATTAGGAGTGAGCTTAAACATTTTTGATCAAAAACTGTGAACTAAGTGTCCCTGGTTTTCATATTTCCTTAGCAGTAATGCATTTTAAAAAATTCCTATATACCTTTGATGTTTTACTTAGTTTTTAGTGTGCCACTGATATTTGTAATGGATGTATGTTATTGCCTTGCCAGTGTGCACCTATGCTTATGTTTTCAAAAGATGTTCTTGGATGTGCACAGCCTAACAAAGTTTTTTACCAGCTATGAATAACGCTGACATTGGAGACTTTTTGCATGTAACACTTGCACTTGTATGTAATAATTACAAATTATACAATCAAGGTGTGCCGTGAGTTTTATTATCATTTTTGCTCTTAGCACTGCGATATGATTTAGGTCATCATACAAGTGGCTGAGAACTGAGAAAAAGAAGTCCACTGAAGACAACTGAGAACTTTTCAGATGGAGAGAAAATGCCCAGGTTGAGGGTCTCCTTGAAACAGAGGATTGTTAGACCTAGTTTGCAGCTTTTTTGAAAGGTTACAAGTTTTTTGGTTATCCGGAAAACCTGTCAGGCACAATAACTTTGGAATCTGGCAGAGCAAGAATTGCTGCACTAGCTGCATCTTCAGTAGTGGATTAGGCCTGAGAAGTCTCCTGATAATGAATACAAGTAGCTGAGTCCTCTACCAGCAGAACAAGGCTCTGCATTTCATAAGCAACATCTGGAGTCCATTCTAGCTATGGCAAGTTTATTCTGGAATAAAATTAGGAAATATTTGTCAAGCAATTGTACTTGCCCTGTTTAGTCTTTGATTTAGCCACTGTAGTGAGTATAGTCTAAAGGAACATAGGTTTTTACCCTATAACCTCTATACTTTGATCTGGAATTCATTGTACCAATCCAAGGTTGATTCTGCAAAGAAGCTGTTGACTAGTGTAGGTGACAGGCGAGAGAGAAATAAACAGGTCAAGGATCGATAGTGGGTAGTTTGAATATGCATCACAGCCAAAGAAAATTCCAATATCTGAAACCAGGGTCAACCAGAATCGATTGGTCACCTAATGGTCCTCTGACTGAGCCTTATGATTGGCTAAAATGGCTGTGCACAATGCATTCACATTGCTGAGCCTTCCACCTTGCCACAGACAGGACTAATGTGGTGGCAACTGAAAGAGGCTAAAGGGACATGGACAGGTTTTTGATACAGTGTCGCTGGGGATCCCCTAGGAATTATTTATAATCCTGAGTGCAAACCAGCCAACAAATGTTTCATTTCCCTAAGGCACCATCACAGGAAAAATAAAAGGGTATTCCACCATCTCATAAACAAATATCTTCATTGTTCCTGACCAAGCACTTATTAATTATTTATAACGACAATGGGCTTTCTTTTTCCAGTTACGACTTACTGTTGATCTATGTGCATCATCTTGTTATAACCTTATAGTGCATAGTTAAGATCACCACTGCTGCTATATGTGGTGGTGACAATATTTGCCTGGAGAACTGCCATTCTGTGTACCTTCTATTGGAGCTTCATGGGAGCCTGATTTGCTTGCACATGTTCATTCCAGCCCACGACACTTATGTAAGATGTACATTGTGCATGAGTAGGATGCATCAGCAGGAGATATTGTCTATTCAGCTATCTTGCACATTGCTGTTAAGGGGAGTACAGCTCCTCAGCGTGCTTTAACAACAATATTGTAATGCAGTTCTATTGTATTATCTTCCTATTTCATTTTTTCATTTTTATTTGTGATCGTGTTTGTGAATGTTAACCGGACACTAAGGTGAAAACAGGCGTACTAAACTAGGTCAGAAAGAACAGTATATTTTCTTGGTAAATATGGAGGTTATGAAGGAGATAGGGACAACCTTTCTTTTGTTTTGTTTAAAATTTCTTGCTGTCTGCTGTCTCGATGTTGTGCTGCTAATTGATTACAGCATCAACAGACACAAGCAAAGGCATGAGAGCTGATCAAGTAATGGAAAGGCTTTTAAAAAGGCCCCCATTAATGCTTGGAAGGAATGGGGAAACAAAGTTTTAGAAAAGAGGAATGTGTAGGTTTGGGGAAATGGAGGGGAAAATACTGTAATGGGAAGTTTTTTTATATACATTGGGGAAATTTTTGGGGAAAAAAAACCCATTTTGAAGAATAAGAAGTTTTTATTAAAAAACCAAAATTGGGTTTAAAACCCTGCCAAAAACTAGCCACGAGAAAAAACCTTTGGGAATAATTAAATTTACAAAATAAAAAATTTTTTTCAATATTCAATTCCTACCCCTAGGGATTATGTAAATTTCCCCTGCTAATTTTATATTTGTTTCCCGCCCTGCAAATTTTACACTATTATCTTTTAAAAATATTTCTACTGTTAAACGTTTAACTACTAAATTAAAAAAAAAATTTTGACCCGTGTAAAAAAAGGTTAGTGTGGGAAATTGGGGGCCCGGGGGGTTTATAGGGAGGGAGGGGGAATTACAAAATAGGGCCCGAAGCTTTATTTTAAAATTGGTATGACAGGCACAGGGGAGGGGAAATGGGTTTTGGAAGGAAAATTATTAGGGAAAATAAACAACAAAAGAAATATGGGTTTTAAAAATCGTTTGTCTCACTCCAGATTTTCCCGGGTGTAATTTGTCTTTTGAAACTGGGGTGGGGGGAATCCCGCCGGACAATTTCCACCCAAAATCTTCTCTGTGTAAAATTAGGCGTGTTCGTGGAGATCCATAGAGCGTCCTTTAAAACAGTTTATAAGGGCCAAAGGGCCCCTTGGGAAAGGCCCCAACTGTGTGTAACCCCAGGGAAAGGGCCCCCAAACACCCCGGACCCCTGTGCCCTTTAAAATTTTCCCCCTGGGTACGGAGTTTTTAGTTTTTAGTAAAGGGGAATTAAAAAAGGATGAAAAGGGGGACTCCCCCGAAAAGGTTTTTGCGGTCTTCCTCAAAAGGACACCGCAGGGTTTACTGCGTTTTACTCAGGTTAGGGCTTGCATGAAGGTTTAGGGGCAGTCCCCCCGGGTAGCCATCCCGGGCATGTCCCTTTTGTTCAATTTCTGATCCCGCAAGAAGAAAACCCAAATTTTCCAAAAACTAGGCGTGTCGCCCCGGGAAAAACCGGGGGTCAAACTCCCTGGGGTCTTTCCCAACAGGGTGGAAAGACATATCAGTCAAACCAAAACAAAGGAAAAAAGGGGGGGTGTTTTACAAAGCAGCTGCTGGTTTCTATTTGATGGCCCCCAGGGTTTGGTCATATCTGCCCTACCCTTTTTTTTACTTTGTTAATGCAAACCAATTTCAAAAGTGCTTTTTTCTTTTCTTTCCCATTTTGGGGTTTTGATCGGTTTGTAGCGAGGGGAAAACCCCCTTTTTTGCTAACCCCTACCGTTGTGTTTCTTCAAACAATGGTTGTGGGGGTTTGGGGTTTCCACTTCATAAAACACTTTACCAAAGCAGCACATGAGCAAATTCACAAACTTGGTTTTGGAAAAACTGCCACCCCGCCCCAAAAAATCAGTAATAAAACCCTTTTTTCCAAAATGTTTAAAAAATAGACCCTTGCAACAACGACGCAAAAAAGGGGGTTTTTTGTGCAAACAAACCCTAAAGCCCACCAAACTTTTGGCATATTACATCCTTCATGAGCTGTTTTTCAAAAAATAAGAAGTTGGGTTTTTTAATTAAAGTTTTATTTGACTTTTGTTTGTTTTTATGTGGGTATTTTAAAAAAACCAATCTGTTTTCCCTTTTTTATTTTTGCTTTGAATAAAATGGGGTTTTAAAATGGATATTTTTAAAAACTTGGGGATAAATTTTGAGGGGATTGGGGGAAAAGATTCTATAAAAAAAACTAGTTTCTATATGGGCAAAAACTCCCTACTAATTTTTAGCCCTTCATTAACCCGATCACTCAAAGAAAATAATGTTATTCCCTTTACAAAAAATTTAACAAATTGTTTGGGATGCCCTTCCCTTAAAAAATAGAAAGTGCCATAATGGTTCTGAATTT